>ML266783.1:0-30456 GCA_005239495.1 Nicotiana undulata
TTAGACGGGATACTCACTGGGTACATATGTGATTATATGTACTCATGCTGCACTTTTTTTTCTGCACTTGACTGTGCAGGTATTGAGGCTGGTTCGCATGTTCGTCCGTCAGCTGATAGGTACTGATCGCGGCGTCGCTCCACACGGTGAGATGTCTTCTTGGCGTTTTCCTGACAGCACCTCTGGAGCCTTCTAGTTTCATTTTGCTCAGTCTTTTGTTCCAGAGTGCGGCTTGTATATTTTGTATATATATTTCTGCTGTTGTATCTATGTAGCCGCCCGTTGACACTGTGACACTAGTCCTGGCACACACTTGCTGTAGTTATCGGGGTTGTATATATATTAGGCCTAGCTGTGGTTCAGCTTGTTTCTACGGCCTTACCTCATATTGTTATTGTATTCCGCATTTTTATTGTTATTGTTGTTCGTTGGCTTGCCAAACCTCGCCATTAGGTGCCATCACGACCTAGACCGGTTTTGGGTCGTGATAGAGTTCTCATAAACAGGTTATTTTATGGTTGTGGATTGTGAAGATGCGAGCAAGGCTAGTCAGATGATAGTATGGGCCATGGTTCAGTCTTTGTGGACTCTCGGAGAGTTTCTTACCTGTTGCGGGTGACCAGAGTTGATTTAGGGATCATTGGTAGGCCCAGGATGGGTGTGTGTTCTGCACCGGGTTGAAATTGTCGACTCCGAATTTCTATTGTTGAGGGATGTACCATTCGATTGTCATTGATTTTATTCATGTTCTGGAGTGATCTATGAGTTACCTTTTGGTGTTGCGAGGAGTGGTGATTGTTGGTTATATGCACATATGGTGCGGATTTATTTGGGTATTGCGGGATTTAGACATATTGTTTATGTTCTTTTTTATTCGTGTTGCATGGTATTGTCCGATTCCCCTGTGGTTGTGGCAATGCACTCAGAGTACTTGATGTCGAATTGCGCATGGTTATTGATTGTTATCAAGGTGGCTTGAAGTATTTCATGTGGACCAGCGTTTGGATGGGATCATGCATTGTAGCGGAGTTATGTTGAAGTATAATCCTTGGTGTCAGATTCGTGTGTTTTAATTTTACGAGGTGTGACAGGATCTTAGCATGGTGTTGTGATGGTAATTGTTAATGGCAGGATAGTTTTCTCGTGTGAATCTTTTCTATGATTTGGGTTCGTGAGATGTTGCTATTGAGTGCACGAGTTGCATAGGTTATGGCTTTGAATTGTATTGATGCGTCATGTCATCAGAGTGGTCGTGTTGGATGAGAAGAGGTCATTGGGCCTAGAATGAATACTACCAGAGTTGACTACAGCATGGTTGGAAGGATGATATTGGAAGTTGGCTTAGAAATCTGCTATTGTTCCTATCGGAGAAAGGGGGAGCTCCATGACTGGCGGATCGGACGAATGGTTGCTAGTTTCTACGTGTTTCTTTCATCATCGACAGTATATAAAAGTGTTAGAGCGAGGCATTTCTTGATAAGAGGTTATGCACCGGTATTGGGTTGTGTCGAGCATCTATTGTGATTAGGATTTATCGCTATGAGTGTTTGAGTCATGTGATATATTATGTGATTACATCTTGGGTTACGGGTATGGATTGATACAGCGTGTTCAGACTTATTCAGTTTATAGTTGTGGAATTTTGATCTTGTAAATTATTTCAGAAGTGGAAATTTGGTTCTAAGGTTTATAGGTCGGGTTGGATTTCAAAATTTCAACTGTGTTGTGCTGTTGGACCTATATGGGATATGGTGACGTGGGATCACCCCTGGGTATGTGCATGGTAGGTTACACGGAAATTTTGGTGGTTTTTGGAACAACTCTATGCACGTTCGAGGAAGAACATATGTTTAATAGGGGGAGAACGTAATGACCCAATCGGTCGTTCCAAGATATTAGCCCCGTTTTCCCCATTTCTACTTCATTTTGTGTGGTACAACTCTGTTATATTGTGTTAGGGTGGTTGTCTCGGGTTCGGAGTGGTTGTGGAGAGAAATGAGACACTTAGTCTCTTAAGTTGGTTAAATAGTTGGAAAAGTCAAAGACTTATAGGTATATGATCTCAGAATATGGTTTTTATGGTTTGAATCGTTCCGTTAGGTGATTTGGGATTTAGGAGTGTGTTCGGAATGTTATTCGGAGGTCCATGATAGAATTAGGCTTGAATTGGCGAAATTTAGTTTTTGGCAATTTCCGATCGGCAGTGGAGAATTAGGTGTCGGGGTCAGCATGGAATTTCGGAAGTTGGAACAGGTTTGTAGTGTCATTTGAGAGGTGTGTGAAAAATTTCAGGTCATTCGGACGAGATTTAGTTAGTTTCGGCATCGTTGGCAAATTATGGAAGTTTGAAGATCCTTAGGCTTGAATCATGGGTTGGTTTGGTGTTACAATGTTATTTTTTGGTGTTCCGAATGTTCGACTAAGTTCGGGTGATCATTTATGACTTGTGGTTACCATTGGTTTATGCCCCGAGGGCCTCGGGATGAGTTTGGATGGTTGACGGATGAGTTTTTGGTCTTAGAGTGTTGCTGGTGTAAACGGTTCTATGATTTCCGCAGATGCGGAGAGGTGGCCATAGGTGCGAGTTGGGCATCGCAGGAGCGGAAATTGGCCATGAGGTGAAGGACCGCAAATGCGGTGATTTGGACGCATCTACGGTACCACAGGTGCGGTGCCTGGGCGCAGATGCGGTCCTGGTCGCTTAAGTGGAAACCGCAGGTGCGGTTGAGTGGACAACAGAAGCGGTCACGCAGGTGCGGGAAATTGGCCGCCGGTGCGAGACGCCTGGACAGAGAGTATATAAAGGAACCCTTCGCGATTTTTTGTCTTTTCTTCACCATTTGTGCGATTTTGGAGCTCCAAGCCGGGAATTCAATGAGGAATTGAAGGATTTCAGTGAGGTAAGTTAATTGGGTCTTATTTATGGTGCTTGTGATGATTTTTCCACTATCGAATCATGAAATTTGTGGGGGGATTAGGGTGAAGTTAAAGGATTAGGGCTCGAGTTTTGAGAGAACTTTGATTGGGGATTTAAGAGGCCATTTGAGGTCCGATTTCGATGTTCTTGGTATGTATAGACTCGTGAGAGTGTAAGGATTTTTGTTTTGTGATTTGTGTCAGAATCAGAGGCATGGGCCCAGGGGTAGGGTTTGGCCAATTTCGGGATTTTTGGTTAATTTTGATAATTATTGAATGGGCGTTGTCCCATTAGCATATATTGATGATATTAATCTGGTTTTGGTTAGATTCAGACCAATTGGAGGACGAGTCAAGAGGCAAAAGTATTGCGGATTAGTACTTTGGCCGGTTTGAGGTAAGTAATGTCTGTAAATCTTGTCCTGAGGGTATGAAACCACGGACTTCACATTTTATCACTATTTTTTGTGTGGCGCACATGCTAGATGATGAGTGTGTGGCGTGCATTGTTGGGGGATTGTGACTTGGTCCATCCCGTGGCAACTATTAAGTTGCGTAATTGATTCTAAATCATATGATAGTTCATGTTTTAAGATTATTACTATATTTGGGTTATACGCCATGTTTGGGGCCTTGTGTCGACCTGTTTGGATCCTTGGGGGCTTTTTACTGCTATTCCTCACGGTATTGATTTATGATTTACACTGTGTCATATTATGCTTAACTGATTTCGAACTCAGTTTCAATTACACTATTTTGATGCATAAAATGATATTTTTGGGTCGAGTACCCCATTTTTTTACTGATAGCCTGAGTGCCTTTTGAGAGATTTCTAACTGAGTTAGGACGAGAGCCTATATTGTGAGGAGTATATATGAATCAGGATGCACGCCGCAGAAATATATATATATGGATCAGGCTGCATGCCGCAACGAGATATGTTGGATCGGGTTGCACGCCGCAGCGAGATATATGGATCAGGCTGCACGCCGCAACGATATTGGGTCGGGCTGCACGCCGCAGCGATATAGCGCTTGGGCTGTAGGAGCCCCTCCGGAGTCTGTACACCCACAGTGAGCGCAGGTACCTACTGAGTGCGAGTGCCGAGTGACGAGTGATTGGGAGGCATGAGTGACTGTGAGGTTGCCCGAGGGGATGATACCGAATAATTGTGAGGCATGCTGGATGACTGATTCTGAGTGATGATATGCCCGAGGGGCGGTTTATGAAACATGTTTTTTCCCGAGAGTCTATTTTTGAACTCTATCATCCTTATACTGAATTATTTTGATTTCTATGGAAATTGTGAAAATGTAAGGGCCCGTAAAATTTCTTGTTTAAGATAATGCTTGAATAAGTCCCCGAGTTGTTATAACTGTAGAAATCCTTAAAAACAGACCTATTGTTTTTTAATAAAAACACCCCAGAAGTTGAAAGATGTAATTTTCCAGAAGTTGGGCATTATGCGACGCACTATGCGATCGCATAACGGGTATTCGGACCGCATAATGGTCGCATACCTGGGCAGGCCACTGCCCAAATTGAGGACAACTATGCGGTCCAGAATGCGATCGCATTCTGGTTATGCGAACCGCATAGTTGTCGCATTCTTTCCCATTGGGTTTTGGTGAGGGAGGTTATGCGACGCACTATGCGATCGCATAACGTGTATGCGGACCGCATAGTGGTCGCATACCTGCACAATGTGTTTTTAAAGTTGGCCCATCTTGAGGGCCATTCTGCGACCGGTTTGCGGGCCGCATGTCAGGAATGCGATCGTATTCCTGACCGCATTCCTGTGTCGGGCTCCTAATTTTTCTAATTTTAAAACCCAACCTCCAGTTCATTAACACCCCACCCCTTCATTTTAACAAGTCTTCTGAACAAAATAGAGAGAAGGAAAGGGGAGTTCTTGAGAGAGAAAGTGGTTCTTCCACCAAAGGGATTTTCAAAGTCCCTCAAGCCTGATAATTCGAGTAATCTCCTTCTTCCCCATTCTAGCAGGTAAGGGTTCCCAACCCTTTTTTCATTAATTTTCTGATTTTAAACAAAGGAAGGATTAGCATGGATTGATTCTTGAAAATATTAACTAAGACCTTGCATGCATGTTTAATAATGGTGTTAATCTAGTAAGAGGGAGTGGGTTGGGGTAAATTTCACAAAGTCGGGGTTGGTAATCTAATGGGATCACATAGTGTTCGGCAAAATGCTTAAGAGAGTCTGAATTGCATGCATGATTTCTAATTCTGAGTTGAATATGTTTAATTGTGAACTAGATTGACGGTACTAGTCGGTTCGGTGATTGGTGAGTAAAAGTTAAAAAGGGATTTCGACTCCAGGTATGTATGGCTAACCTTAACCCTTGTAAAATCCCTCTTGTTGTGGCAAGCATACGGTATGTGTACTTATATGAAGATATGTGAATTGACTGTCTAGTTGATTGCCACCCCACTGTGTTAGATGAGATTTTGAATTGTGACTTGGCGTGCCTACCTTATTATGTGCAAAGATGGTAGTTGTTTAAAGTAATTGATATGAAGCATTGTAAATAAGTTGAGCGATTATGGCAACACCTTGTGCATAAATTGTTGTTTGATGAAAGTTTGGGATGCCTTGAGCCCAAGTAAATTAATTGTTAAATGTGAATTTGTGATCCTTGAAAGGAAGGCCCTTGTGGTTAAATTGTTTGGTGTTGTTGTTGAATTTGTGATCCTTGAAAGGAAATTTCTTATAATAAAATTGTTTGTTGTTGTTGTTGTTGTTGTTGTGATGAAATTATTGGTGGTGTTGTTATGAAATATAAATTGTCAGGCGGGGTCGGGTTGCGCGCCACAACACGAAGTAATAAGGTGTGGGTTGTGGTGATAAGGGTGGCTGAGGTAATAAGGGTGGAAATGTTATCGTTATCACTATTGATATGAAATTGATGAAACTCGTGAATATGGTGGTGTTGGAAAGGGAAAAAGGAGAGATTGTAAAATTGTTGACTTTGATTGTCTCTTTCCGTGTGTTTTGATTGTTGGTCCTATTGTTGTCTTTTTTCTTATCTATATATTGGTTGATTGTACTTGGGATAAGGTTTGTTCATACATACTAGTACTATTCCACAGTACTAACGTCCCTTTTGCCGGGAGCGCTACATCTTGTATATGGATGTAGGTGGCTCCATAGCAGGTAGCTCAGCCCGCCGTTAGTGGTACCTCCTCTTCATCTCTACAGCAGTTGTGGTGAGCCACTCTTCTCCTCGGGGCCGTGTGTGGATGATATCGCCCTCTTTTGTTTATATTGTAAGGGTATAGTCGGGGCCTTGCTATCGGCAAGTTATATAAAATCTCTAGTATTCGTAGAGGCTCCGTAGACATGATGTGGGTGTATGTATTTTTGGGTAGTAACAATACGTACTCGGAACCGTGGATCATGTTGGAAAGTTATGTATGTATTATGTATGTTTGAATATCAATCGTTGAAATTCTAAAGGAGGAAAAATGGAATTATGTTGTAAGATGTACCTTGAATCTAAATTCGGCTAACTCACATGAAAGAGTGTATGTTATGAATGCGTGGTAATACGTTGGGCAGGAAAGGCAATCCAGATCCGCTTGAATGGGTTCACCCGGTTAGGCGCCGGTCTCATCCCTCGATTTTGGGTCGTGACAGAAAAGGTACATTTTCAAAGGAATTTTACTGAAATCGACTTTCAAGTGTTTCAAATTATTGTATCTGTGATTTTGAAAGAAGAATTGTATTTACTGTGAATTGATGACTTGTTTTATGTATTTCGTAGTTCTCATGCATTATTTACATTCATTACTATTGTGTTGGCGTACTCACATTACTCCATGCACCTTGTGTGCAGATTCAGGTGACGCGCCCCCATTTTCCTCTCCTTTCGGATCGGTCAGGGTTTTCGACATTATTGGGACAACTCATTTCCTTTTTGGAAGTGGATATAAGGAATTTGAAGAGTTAAGGTGAGTTAGGGAACCTACTACGGGTCACTTATAATACTAATTGTATAACCAGAGATTGGGTAAGGGCTTGAAATTACTTCAAAGGGAAGGTGTTAGGCACCCGTCAAAGTCCACAACTGTGGGTCCCGGCCAAACTTACTTTGTGAATTCATCAAGTAGCAAATAGATAGTCTAAGCACATATGTGTAAACAAATAACAGTCTTAGTGGATTAGCAGTCTAAGCACACATATGTAAAAGGCTAAAGGGAAATCCTAAGTTGTTTATCCTATAGGATCACACTTATGCAATGCCTGGTAATCACTCTTCAATGAGGGGCTACACGTTGCATTAACGCACAATCATCATATCTTTATCTACCCATTATCCCACCCCTTATCGGTTATTTAGCGAATTTTATTTAACGAGCTCTAAGCGTGCTGTTACCCGTCACTTCCTTGTGGTCCCGGAGGAGTTTAGGACCTCTAAGTATGGGAAGTTCTAGACAAACCTCTAAGGTTTTAAAAGGGAAAATTCTAGGCGACAAATAAATAACAAATAGCACTGGCAGATAAATTGAAAGAGACAATTAAGAGGCTCAGGTTTACCTCCACATGTAATGCACATAAGCAGCATGTCCCAATGCACAAACACAAGCAGTTTTAAAGAAATCATAGGACAGGATATCTAGGTGAACCTTAATACACACAATAGGCATGCTTGTTTAAAACTCATCGGCAGGATCCTAATAGTTTGCCTACTATTTGCAGTAAACAAATCAAACGCAGATTTTAGTTTACACAGAGATTGATTACCTAAGACTTGCCTAGGCGTGGGACTATTTATAATACGAATTATTTTAAATAATGTTGAAGTTATTCAACCTACAAACATGATGTTCTAGATGATACGAATCTGAGAGTGAGAGGATTGATGCCAGTTTTATTCAGAAACGATGACACTTATATGTGGGACTGTTTTATACCTTTTCATGGATCAGTGACTTATTGTAATTAAACTAGGCGTGTTTATGCAAATGCAAACACAATCCCTTAGAACACCGTATCTAAATGCACACAGGCATGACAGATTTGTGTTGAGGTTATTTATTAACCTAATACAGGATTTCTAAGTGAGAATACTTATGCAGTATTAAAGCATGGATTAATGACATGTAATATGTTGAAGCAGTAGATGTGAAATCCTAAGAACAGGATATATAATGCATATTGAGCATGATTTTGGATGCAAATGAACACATTAACCCTAAGACATGGATTCTAATGCAAATACACATAATGTAAGGCCTACAACATGCTTTGTACCTAGTAATATCGACAATACTATACGGCTACCCACCCTATTTTCACTAGTCACCCCAATATCTATTTACAAATAATTATTGCAGATCAATGGCTGAATGAATTACATAAATGAAAAGAAAATTAAACTATAGGGAGCCTGAAGCAGGCCTAAATGCATCCTGAGAATACCAAGCCTTCCATAACCTCAATTTCCAAAGGATTTCATAGCCAATCTCATGTCCAGGTGTGTCAGAGTTCCCTCAGAAACTCAAGGATCCCGGGAAGTGCTCACACCTAGACTTTCATAACAAGAACTGAGTAACTGCAGTGTGGAAGGGCCAACTTCAGTGTGTCAAGTTCAGAGGGATTTCAAAGGATCCCAAGGCAGTCACACACTGGAGGGGCAGAACCTAGGGACTTAAGAGTAGAGTGAGAGTGGTTGACGTAGTTTTGTAAAAGGTTTTGATGAGAAAAATAGTATTGAATTTATTCAAGAGGTAAAGGAGTTTGAAAAGGAACTGATTAGTAATAAAACAACTTGAAAAAGTAGTGTGAGTATTTTGAAAATTCAGCAAGCAACCTGATTGGCTACAGAGCAAACAGATTCAACATCACTCAACAACAGAATTTACCCAGGGATATTGGGAATTGGGGACATGTAGGACACACATAGTGCAACACATAACATCAGAAGCACATAAGCTTTTTAAAAGTTTATGGGATTAAGGGGGGGGGGGGGTAGTTACACAACCAATGATACAGACATAGGGAATAGATCACAGAATAGACAGGTAGGGAATATAGTATTCTGGATAATAAGTATAGAACCAGAACTACTTAGAGGCATTAGATTACTTAGCAAAGCAGGTTAACACTAGCATCTAAATAAGAAGATAGGCAAAAATTCAAATTTGCTGACATACTTGGGGAAAAATCAGATTGAAGCATGCTAGAGAAAAGTAGTAGGCAAATCATTAGACATATTAATCGTAAGTCAAACAGGAAAGAACTCATTTATGCTAAGTGAAACAAGGATTTAAGCATGCTAGTTACATATTGAACAACCAAGTAATAAATAGGAATAAGAATGGAAATCAGTAATCTAAAGCAGTAACAGAACACATAGAGTTTTAAACTTGAAATTGAATCAGAACATACCAGTTAAGGAGAGCAGACACAGAATATAGAGCAAGTGTAGTGCAATAACTAGCCGTGGCTTACAGCCGGCTAGTTCAATAAAGATAGCAAGTAACAAGAAAGATTAGAAATATTTAAGTGTAAGAGAGAGTTGTTGAACTAGTGTTCATGTGTGTAGTGAGAATAGAAAAGGGTATATATAATAGTTGAGAGCTAGGTAAATAAGGTAAAAAAAATCAATTGTTCAGTAATTAGGGATAATTACAGAATCAATTAAGAATAAAATTAGTAAGGTCTTCCCTTAATTAAGGGAGTAGTTCACCAACGGTAAAGAACAAGAAACAATTATGAAAATGTTGAATCAAGTCACTGCATGGTTTTGAAGAATGACAAATGTCAACACAGTTGAACCAGATCCATCAGGGCATACACAGACAAGCAGACTAGATGGCATGAGAAGAGTCCATTCGCAGGAGATAAACATCATCTCTGAAGAAAAGGGGTTATCTCCTAAGCGAAAAGGTTGCAAATTGATAAGGAGATGGACTTCGTATTCAGGTAGGACAGAATCAAGATAAAGGAAGTTGAGATAAACAAACTCATCCACCAAGGAAGAGTTGCATCAGAATTGTACATCAACATCTCAACTACTGATTCTATAAATTGTCGAAGTATTCCTGATGAAGAGCTGCGCACATACATAGAAGTGAAACAAGAATTGAAAGCACAATTACCAAAGCAATTTTGCAAGCAGTTCATGTGAAGAATCCTTGTGTGACTCAAAAGCTACTTGAACCAGCTCGAAGAACCAGTTCCATCTGTTGTCTTTTGAGTCTAGTTATTTGTAGTAGGTGATTACAAATTGTATCTTTCGGCTTTATCTAGAAGCAATTGTAATAGGTACACAGTATTCAAGTTAGAGTTAACTTGAAGTTTGTTGCAATTAGCTAGAGGCTAGTTTGCCACAAAGGGATTAGAGTTCAGTCCTTAGGTTTACAAAAGAGTTTATTTTGTAAATGTTGTTTGGCTCATTGTCATAGTGAAGAGTTTGGGAAAATCCTACTGGGAAGTAGGTCGTGATTTTTTCACCGTTTGAGCCAGGTGTTTTCCACGTTAAATTATTGTGTTCTTTTATTTCTGCAATTACTTTTCCACAAACTGTAGAAGTTGGAACACCTAGAAGAACCAGGTTCTTATATAGAGATTGCACTCAAAAATTGGACACCACACAAATCACCCCCCTCTTGTGTGGTATTGACGTATAAAACATCAGGAAAGAAATCAAATAACTTAGGATTAGGGGTAAATACACAAAGGGTTCAATTAAGGAAATACATAGTAAAAATCAACAAATAACACGGTCAATCACATAATAAGGTAAGAGATAATTTAAAGGTTGTGAAAATAGGGAGGATAACCGGAAATCAACATGTAAGTATCATCATAGTGAATCAGGGAATCGAAATAGTATTGATTTTAAGGAAAATAACATAAGCTCCCACGAATAGGCAGACAAGTCGAGTATAAATAGAAAAATCGAGTTTGAAACCTAATAGAGGCATACTAAGGTAAAAATCACGAAATATTCGAATTAAACGAAGCAGTATTCATGAGAGTCAAACACATAGCAGAATCAGATAAAAAATAATCGAGACGAACTTCACAATCCAAACAAAGTGCAAAAAATTAGGGGTTTCAACATGAACTAGTTGGGGTTGAGAAGAAACTCAGCATAATCGATTAAAACACACAAGAATCGGAGAATAAGCACTTAAACATCAGAAAGCATTTTTGAAGAAAGATTTTCGAAAACCGTAGTTAGGAAACAATGTTAGGAAAAAATGAATAGTTTTTTTGCAGATCAGTAAGTTTTCATGAAAAAACAAGCGAAAAAAGTTTGATCCTCCTTAGATCTGTACAGATCTAAAAAGTTAAGAAACGAACTTAGGGTTTTTGAGGAAACAACCCAGAGATGAAGACAACGGCTTAGAAATCCATAGGTTAAGGCAAGAAATAGAACGATCTTACTCAAATCGAGTCATGGCGGCATGAGACAGACGAGAATAGGCCGAAGGTGTGAGTGGACTGATCCCTAGTCCCTTGAGGACCTCAAAGATAGCAAAAACCCGACGTAGGAGAGCCGTTAGGGCTTGAGGATGGTGATAATCCACCATGGTCAACAGTAGGCAAGCAACGACTAGGGGAAATTAGGGTTAGGGCAGAGAGGATTTGGAGAGGAGGGTGAAGGGTGACGGCGGAGTGTGAGAGTAGAGTGAAGGGTTTGGTGAGGGTCGTTTAATTTAGGAAAGAATTAATCCGGGCCGTTGATAAAAAATTATCATCGGCCAAGATTCATCAAGAACTGGGTCGAGTTTGGATAGGATTTGGGCCTGGGTGTATCGGGCTAATTTAATTAGGCATTTGGGCTGGTTATATAGGCTATAATTGAAATAAGATAGGGCCATTTGTTAAATACCCAACCGAATTAATTAAAATAATTTATAAAATAATTACTAATTATAAAAAATAAATTTCATGCATAGAAATATTTTAAAAATGATTATTTAGTATTTAAAGTACAAAAGACTAATTTCTGGTAAAAATAGTACAAAATTATATGCATGGGATATAATTGTAAAGTCATTACAATTATAGACAAAAGGTGCCAATTTGGCTATTTATGAAATAATTTGGACTTAATAGGATCATAAATAATGAATTAAATCAAGAAAATATCATTGAAATCATTTGTCATATAATTATTTATTAGAAATAAAATACTAGACAAATTAATAAAACTGTAGGAAAATTGTGGAAAAATACCAATTGATGCTAATGCATGATTTTGAAGGTATATATGCAGTTTAAAATATTTTTTTAGGAAAAATTGGGTATCAACAATCGCCCCTCTTTACCCGGAAAGGATGAAAGTGTTGTCGGGTAAAGATATGATGGCCAATTTTGACCGAGAAAAATGATTTGACAGGTTTAGGCCGCACTCTGGCTCCTGAGTTGCCTACCTATCCCTGGTTTTACAGGAATCAGTCCGTGTGTAGTTATGGATTCATCGGCGAAATATACCGGTGAAGTCATCGCGAGAATGAACGCGACATCTAGGGATAGATGAATGAAGGGTTCACGAGAAGGGTCATGTTTGATACAATTGAATGAATTGGAACGGGATCGCTCCTGTTGGAATAGAAGTTGCTTGCCGGGTCACCTGCAAAATAGAGATATACTACAAGTATGTACTGTGCGGAAATTTAAATATGATGTAGGTTCCCTTTGGACTATGAAAGTTGTCTTCGGACGGTTGAGGATGACGTCCTTAGACCATGATGTCCTGGGCCATGAATTATTCAGTGAGAGATTCGCAGGCCATGAAATGATGTTCTCAGGCCATGAAGATGGTGCCTCCGAACTATGACGCCTTTGAATAATGATATGAAAATTCGATAGATCCTCAGGCCATGGCATGTGTCTTCCGGCTATGAGGATGATGCCTTTAGACTATGACGCCTTTGGATAGGTTGGCGATATTTTAGTCCATGAGATGCAATAATATGATGTCAATAATACAAGACTTAGTCTTGTGACATGGATGACAGAGCTTAGCCCGAAAGAGGAGCAAAGTAGGTAATGCTTGAGAGACAGCGCTTAGTCTCGGTGAAAGAATGTAAAGTAGAGGCAGAGATTAGCCTTATGCATATGAGGAGGCAGAGCTTAGCCTCATGCAGGTATGGAGACAGAGCTTAGTCTCCTACAAATGAAGGCAGAGATTAGCCTTATGCAGATGGGGAGCCAGAGCTTAGCCTTATGCTGATGGAGGCAGAGAGTAGCCTTAAGCAGATATGAAGGCAGAGATTAGCCTTATGCAAGGTGAAGGCGGAGATTAGCCTTATGCAGGTATGGAGACAGAGCTTAGTCTCATGCAAATGAAGGCAGATATTAGCTTTATGCAGGGGAAGGCAGAGATTAGCCTTATGCAAGATGAAGTCAGAGATTAGCCTTATGCAAGATGAAAGCAGAGATTAGCCTTATGCAAGATGATGGCAGAGATTAGCCTTATGCAAGAGGAAGGCAAAGATTAGCCTTATGCAAGATGAAGGCAGAGATTAGCCTTATACAAGATGAAGGAAGAGATTAGCCTTATGCAGGATGAAGGTAGAGATTAGCCTTATGCAAGATTAAGGCAGAGATTAGCCTTATGCAAAAGATAGAGTAAATAGCAAATAGTAGCAGATTTTCTTAGTTGGTAGTGGATTTTGGTATTGCGATTGTGGTGAGAACTTGTGAATTCAAGGCGCATATATTCTTCATTCTTGTAATCAAAGAAAAATTGTGAGTTCTGTAAGGAGAGGTTGGTTCATGAACCTGCTGGCTTTGCTTGACTTATTTTGCTTCGTCTGGAGATCCAGCTTAAGTCATCGGGGTAGCGTTTGGCTAAACGGAGTTACCTTACAAGCAAGCATGCATAGTATCGTAAAAAATATATTTTAAGAAATTTAGATGAACTGATGACCGTGACAAGATCCGAGACATTGCAATCTCTTATTCTACGGAACTTTGAGGGTCCTCCTCAAATTTCTGCCATAGTTAGCTTGATTGACGTCTCTAACTGTTGTACATGCTGCGGTCGGCTGAACTTGCCTCGGAATTTTGAGGGTCCTCCTCAAAATTCTTCCCTAGTTTCCAATCGTGGGGGGAAATAATATTTTTATTGATTTGTGACCGAACCCATAGGGCTACCTACGTATCCACTCTTAAACGGGAATCAGTTCGAGCGTAGTTCAATTTACATTCATTTGAGAAGAGCGTAAAGAGTTACACATAGTATCGTTTGACTGCATCTGAGTTGATTGGTTTTGGCCAGACTTCTCCGTCCATTTCTGCAAGTATGAGAGAGCCCCCTGTCAGTACTCGATGAACCAGATACGGACGTTGCCAGTTAGGAGAGAGTTTCCCTTTAGCTTCATCTTGATGCGGAAAGATCTTCTTCAACACCAGCTACCCTGGTGTGAATTGTCTAGGCTTGACTCTTTTGTTGAAGGCTCTGGTCATTCTGTTCTGATAAAGTTGCCCGTGACACACTATGTTCATTCTTTTCCCGTTTATGAGGGCTAGTTGCTCATAACGGCTCCTTATCCATTCTGCATCGTTGAGCTCGGCTTCTTGTATGATTCTCAAAGAAAGAAATTTCCACTTCGGCAAGAATAACAGCTTTTGTACCATAAACCAATAAGTAGGGAGTTGCCCCGGTTGATGTGCAGACTGTGGTGCGGTGTCCTAGTAAGGCAAAGGATATCTTTTCATGCCACTGTTTGTGGTTTTCTACCATCTTTCTCAGTATCTTCTTGATGTTCTTGTTGGCGGCTTCTACAGCTCCATTCATCTGAGGTCTATAGGCCGTAGAATTCTTGTGCTTGATTTTGAAAATCTCGCACATGGCCTTCATTAGGTCACTGTTGAGATTGGAAGCATTGTCGATGATGATTGACTCTGGAACTCCAAATCGACAAAAAATCTGGTCGCGGACAAAGTCTGCCACGACTTTCTTAGTCACTGCTTTGTAGGATGCTGCTTCGACCCATTTGGTGAAGTAATCAATAGCTACCAAGATGAAATGATGCTCGTTTGAGGCGGTGGGCTCGATTGGACCGATGACATTCATTCCCCTGACGGCGAATGGCCACAGTGATCTAGTTGCATTGAGCTCATTAAGTGGTACCATTATCATATCCGCATGTACCTGACATTGGTAGCATTTCCGAACATAATGGATGCCGTCCGTTTCCATGGTCATCCAGAAATAACCGACTATGAGTATCTTCTTGGCTAAGACAAAACCATTCATATGTGGGCCACAGGTTCCAGCATGTATTTCCTTAAGTAGTTTGGAAGCTTCCTTTGCATCGACACATCTCAATAATCCCAAGTCGGGAGTCCTCCTGTACAGGGTTCCTCCGTTGTGAAAGAAACTGTTGGACAACCTCCGAAGCGTACGTTTCTGGGTATGATTTGCATGCTCCGGGTACTCTCCCTTTGCCAAGTATTCCTTGATGTCATGGAACCAAGGTTTCCCGTTTGTTTCTTCTTCGACATGAGCACAATAATTCGGTTGGCTATGGATCTTTATTGGAATAAGATCAATGAAGTTCTTATCTGATGTTGTATCATGGATGATAAAGTGTCCAGTGCATCGGCAAACTCATTCTGAATCCTGGGAACATGCCGAAATTCTGTCTTTGTGAACCTCTTTCTCAATTCCTGCACATGGTACAGATATGGCAATATATTGGAATTTTTGGTGGCCCATTCTCTTTGTACCTGGTGTATAAGAAAATCTGAGTCACTGATTACCAGCAGCTCCTGAATATTCATGTCGATGGCCATGTTGAGCCATAGTATGCAAGCTTCATACTCGGCCATGTTATTGGTGCAAGGAAATCTGAGTTTAGCAGATACTAGATAATGTTGGCCAGTTTTCGATATCAAGACAGCTCCAATGCCGACTCCTTTGAAATTCGCTGCTCTATCAAAGAACATCCTCCAGCCATCATATGATTCAGCAATGTCTTCTCCTATGAACAATACTTCTTCATCGGAAAAATATGTTTTCAGAGGTTCATATTCTCCTCCCACGGGATTTTTAGCAAGATGATTTGCTAATGCATGTCCCTTGACCGCTTTCTGAGTCACATAGACGATGTCGAACTCACTTAGCAAGATTTTTCACTTAGCTAACTTGCCAGTGGGCATGGGCTTCTGAAAGATATACTTCAAGGGATCCATTCTTGATATGAGGAATGTTGTGTAGGCAGAGAAGTAGTGCCTCAGCTTCTGGGCTACCCAGGTTAGAGCGCAACAGGTACGTTCTAGTAGAGAATACTGTGCCTCGTATGGAGTGAACTTCTTACTTAGATAATAGATAGCTTATTCTTTTCTCACTATCTCATCACTGCTACTCCAGAACGCAGTTGAAATCTCCATCTAGTACTGCAAGGTAGAGTAATAAGGGTCTACCTGGCTCTGGCGGTACCAAGACTGGTGGTGTCGATAAGTACTCCTTGATTCTGTCAAAGGCTTTTTGAAAATCCTTGGTCCATTTGGTTGCAGCATCCTTCTTTAACATCTTTAAGATTGGTTCACATATGAATGTGGACTGGGCTATGAATCGACTGATGTAGTTAAGACATCCCAGGAAACTCATCACATCTTTCTTGCTCTTTGGCGGTGGTAACTCTTGGATGGCTTTGACCTTTGATGGATCCAATTCTATTCTCTGGCGGCTGACGATGAATCCAATCTACTTTCCGGCAGGAACCCCAAATGCACATTTTGCGGGATTTAATTTCAGGTTGTATTTCCTAATCTATTGAAGAACCTCTTTAAATCTGCTATATGGTCGGTGGCTTTCTTGGACTTGATGATGATGTTGTCCACATACACTTCGATCTCTTTAGGTATCATGTCATGAAAGATGGTATTCATAGCCCTCATGTAAGTGGCCCCAGCATTCTTTAGGCCGAATGGCATCATCTTATAACAATATACTCCCCACGGCATAATGAAAGCCATTTTCTCAGCGTCTTCCTCGTCCATCCAAATCTGATGGTAGCCGGCGAAACAATCCACAAATGACTGAAGTTCATGTTTGGCACAATTGTCAATTAGGATGTGTATGTTTGGAAGAGGGAAATCATCCTTCGGACTAGCTCGGATGAGATCCTGGTAATCGACACAAACTCGGACCTTCCCATCTTTCTTCGGAACTGGCACGATGTTGGATAACCACGTTGGGTATTCCACTACCCTGAGGACCTTTGCGTTGATTTGTTTAGTGACTTCCTCCTTGATTTTCAAAATCATGTCAGACTTGAATTTCCGGGGCTTCTGCTTTATTGGTGGGCACATTGGATTCGTTGGCAATTTGTGAGCCACAATGGATGTACTCAGACAATCATATCATTGTATGACCATGCAAATATGTCCTCATATTCCTTCAAAAATTGTGTGTACCCTTCTTTTTCTGACCGCGACAAGTGGATGTTGATGCGAGTTTCTTTGACAGTCTCTGAATCTCCTAGGTTGATTATTTCAATTTTGTCCAAATTGGACTTAGGCTTATTCTCGAAGTCCTCTACCTCTCTAATAATTTCCTCGGGTATGATATATTCTTCTTCCAAATCACTATCCTTTTGTTGCGTTGTCTCATTTCATGTCACAGTCATTGGTTCATCAAGAAAAGAAATAGTAATGTTATATAGATAAAAATATGAGAGAAAAATGATAATAATAAATATTGATTCATGGAAACATAAAAGCGATTTTCAATAATTTAAACAAATGTTTTGGAACACGGGAGGTTTTATTTAAAACATAAATGCGAAAAGGAAATCATTAGCAAATAAAATAACATTGGTCGTCCAGCCTTGCTACCCCGGGACTCGTCGGGCCCTAGATGGTTTGACAGTCCAGTTTCTGAGGAATGATCCCTTGCTCACGGCTTGGATGGTAGGGCCTTCCTACTCCTCCTCCTCCTCCTCCTCCTCCTCCTCGACAATAACAACACAGTCCATATCTTCGTCCTCTAAGAATAAGTTCGTCATGGCTACTAATGCTTCGTCCTCCTCTGATCCCCATATAATGTCGGCTTGTTGGAAAGTCTGTTCCAAGTGAGAAATGACCTGCTCCAATGGATAGTAAGGACCGCTCCATGGTGGCGACCAGTCGTTGTACTCTTTCCAAGTGTACTTATAACCCAAGCCAAAGGTAGTGTCGTGGCGCTTCAACTGTATCGGCTTTGAAATGCTCTGAAGATTCTTGCCAATACCCTTGCCGGGTTCGTATCCATTCCAATTCAGTATGCTTTCAATCTTACTACTCCACCACTTGTCCTTGTCTATTGAATTGACCCGCTCGATGTGATGATAGGTTTCTCCACCGAGCCTTATTCTACCCTCAACTACCGGGATAGTATGGCGGTTGTAGGTGGGGTTGCTCCCATCTCCATGGATAATTATATCTTGATGATTCCATTCAAACTTTACTGCTTGATGCAAAGTTGATGCCACATCCCCAGTGGCATGTATCCATAGTTGTCCTAATAACAGATTATAGGACGCGGATATATCTATCACCTGAAATTCAACCTCAAACCATGTAGGTCCCATTTGCAGACATAGACTGATTTCTCCAATGTTGGACCTCTGAGATCCGTCGAAAGCCTTCACATTCATGGATCCCTCTCGTATTTCGTACAGTACCTTACCCAACCTCTTTAGTGTTGTCAATGGGAAAATATTAAGGTTGGACCCTCCGTCGATCAGAACCCTGGTGATGAAGTAATCTTCACATTGCACAGTAATATGCAGTGCCCTGTTGTGACTCAAACCTTCAGGTGGCAATTCGTCCTCAAGGAAGGTAATCTTGTGGCTTTCTAATACCTGCCCTACCATGTTGGCCATTTCTCCACTGGTAATGTTATTGGGAACATACGCTTCGTCAAAGCATTCCCGTGTGCTTCCGAATTCTGCAGCAAAGATAAGATGGATATCTGGGCTGGAGTTTTGTTCAGTTGATCTATGACTGAGTATTCCTTGGCTTGCACCTTCCTCCAGAGATCATCTGGGCCTGTTTCAATGACGGGCGGTCTGTTGGAATCCTGTTTGCTAGACTCTCCCAAGTGCTTCGGTGTATAGACCCTGTCGTTCCTGGTCATCCCCTGTGCAGCACCAGCTTCTTCTATTTTGACCTTTCCTTTCCTTCTAGCCTCAACTACGTAATCCCAGGGCACACCATTAGTGTTGAAAGGCGACGTGGTTGACATTGTCACTATAATCGGTGTGGCTATCCTCACTTCAAATGGGATAGGTGTCGTTGCAGGTGGCATTACTTCGACCTCAAATGGCACCGCCTCGTCTGCAGGCGATGATACTTCAAACTCAAACGGGACTGTCGTGGTTACCTTAATATCTCCTGACGGCTGAATCTGTACTATAATAAGATTAAGCGTAACCGCTAGCTTCTTGGGATCGTCGCCTTCTTTGATCAACCCGATCGACCCTTCTGGGTCCCATTCTTCCTCTATTTCTATCACATTGATGCCTTCACCCCTGTGATCTTGGAGGGGGTTATTACGAACATTAGGAGTAGTCTCTTTGCCTTGATGATTTTGTTGTCGATCAAAGCCTGGATTTTATCCTTCAACGAGCGGCATTCATCGATGGTATGTCCCTTCATGCCGGAATGGTATGCACAGGTTTTGTTCGGATTGACCCATTGGGATGGATTCTTAGTGGCTACAA
The DNA here is from genome assembly GCA_005239495.1 of Nicotiana undulata. Classification (NCBI taxonomy): domain Eukaryota; kingdom Viridiplantae; phylum Streptophyta; class Magnoliopsida; order Solanales; family Solanaceae; genus Nicotiana; species Nicotiana undulata. Next base: position 19,614 of record ML266783.1, read on the forward strand.
CAGGGATGGGGGTCACATAACCAGCAGCTTTTAGCCTTTCATACAGCTGATCAATGGGCTCGGTAATGGCGGTTTATTGTTTGGGTGGCCTGCGGTCAAAGTTAGGTCGAGGTCTTGGGAAATTTTGGCAAGTTGGGAATATCTGGGAGATGTGGGTTGATATGTAGGTGGAGGTAACGGCTGATATGTTGGTGGAGGTGCTGACTGATATGTGGGTGGGGGTGCTTGCTGATATGTAAGTGGAGAGGTTCGATATGTCAGTAGAGATTGGGTCCCTGTGCAACCATTACCGCTCATACGTCTTTCTTCTTGGATATACCACCAGAATGCAGTGCTTTGTTCCTGGCTTGTAGTGATTCAAAATTAGTGACATTCTGCTCTTAATACCTGTTACACCCCATGTTTTCGTACATGAAAGTACACCATGAGTAAATTGATATAAGCCCGGAAATGAGATTATTTTGGGATTTTAAGTATTATGATATTTCGAATAAGTGATGAGTAAATTCGTGAAGGTAAGAGGGTAAGTAAATCAAAGAAAATGAATTTCGTCGAGGTTTGTCATGGTGGGATAAAATATGGCCCGAGCTAAGAAAATCGGTACTTATGGACTAGTGACATACAAGGTACCACATGACCATTGTAGTAAGGTGTAAAAGGTGTGTTAAAAGTGAGTGGTATTTTCACTAATTTGAGATAATCCTTAATTATGTGAATTATTGGATAATGGGAGAATTAACTTGTTAATTACTAATTAATGGTTGATTAATCAAAGTCTTTGGATAAAACTAATGATCCAAAACGTGGCAGCAAGAATGAGCTTAAATAAGTGACTCTTACACCATTAGCAAGGTGGCACACTTAGGGAAATTGTTTTTCCAAGTAACTATTATCAAGTGGGGCCCACAGTACTTTAATAATAAGCCTCTCTAATTCATTTAAGAGAGTTATTAATCAGATTTGCATTGGTAACATTATTAGCTACAAAAACACTTCTCTAAGTTAAGAGACATTGATGGTTAAGAAACGTGAATTGTAAGGTTTCAACATAAATGTTGTGTGTTATATCTCTAACTCATTCTTATGGGAATCTGATGAGGATTCAATCAATGTAAAGGTTTTGTGTTGCAAACGAAAGTTAGATAAGCAACGCCCAAGGCCTTCAACAATTTAAATTAACATGAGATTTTGTAATTTTAAGGGAGTACGGTGTAATCTTTCTCAAGAGAATCGACTCCAGGTATGTTAAGGCTATCCCTTCTTTCTTTTGGCATGATCCATGCAATACGAACGAAACGTGCAAATGCACAAATTCCATAAATGACTCTATTCATAGAAGTATTAGAGATATCTATGTTCTTGAATTTCCATGTGTCATAATACTTTATCATCTGTTCACGGGTCTCAGAAAAATATGAAAGTTGAAAAGAGTTTACTTTATGATATTACTCAAAGGCAAAATGGCCTTATGAAGCTCCGAAAGATTTTATTAACGTACTTTTCATGCATTGCATTCATGTGCATTGACCCATGACCAGATGGCGTTATATACGCGTATATATGTAAATATATGTATATGGGATATGGGAAAAGGTTATGGCGTTATATACGCACCACCACCTGATCAGCTGGTATATGATGATGATAATGTTGCCCACAGTGGCTGAAATATGATTCAAACGGTGTTATATATGAGTATATATGTATGTGTATATATATATATATATATATATATATGTATATGGGATATGGGAAAGGTTATGGCGTTATATACGCACCACCACCTGATCATCTGGTATACGATGATGATTTTGCCCACAGTGGCAGACATGATATGATGGGATGCCCTCAGAGGCTGATGATATTATGAAACATATACCTATGCACGACATGACATTCATACGCATATGCATGATGCTAAAAGTAATTTATGATTTACAAAGTTATTCAGGCTTATAGGTTGATTCATGTACTCTATATTTATTCTATGTCTCTTATGTACTTATTTATGTGCCTTACATACTCTGTACATTATTCGTACTGACGTCCCTTTTGCCTGGGGACGCTGTGTTTCATGCCTGCAGGTCCCGATAGACAGGTCGAGAGCCCTCCAAGTAGGCTATCAGCTCAGCGAAAGATGTTGGTGCGCTCCATTTGCTTCGGAGTCGCTTGTTTGGTTAGTATGATTTAGACGTGTATTGTTTGGTATGGCGGGACTCTATCCCGACCTTTATGACATTTATGTACTCTTAGAGGCTTGTAGACATATGTCGTATACGTGAAAGATTGTACGGCCTTGTCGGCCTATGTTTTGAATTTATAAATGATTATGTTAGCCTATTAGGCCCGTATGTAACGTGTATATGATAATGTAATAATAAAGATACGTCACGTTGGTACTCGGCCGAGTAAGGTATCGGGTGCCCGTCGCGGCCCATCGGTTTGGGTCGTGACAATACCTTCCTCAATTATTTCCCCTAGCTTGATGATGTCGGAGAATTTGTGATTTTCAATCAGCATCAGTCTCTCATAATATTGGGGGTCATGTGCCCTGACGAAGAATTTGTTCATTTTCTCTTTGTCTAGTGGAGGCTTGACGTTGGCAGCTTCAGACCTCTAACGAGTGGCATACTCGCGAAAGGTTTCAGTGGGCGTCTTCTTGAGGTTCTGGATGTAAAACATGTCTGGTGCATTTTCCGTGTTGAACCTGAATCGGTCCATGAAATCTGAGGCCATACTTACCCAATTGAACCACGTCTTAGGGTCCTGGCTGATGTACCAAGACAAAGCATCCCCTATGAGGCTCCTCATGAATAGTTTCATGCGCATCTTCTCGTCTCTTCCAACTCCTACCAATTTGTTACAATAGGTCCTCAGATGGACCCTGGGATCACCAGTACCGTCGAACATCTTGAAGTTGGGAGGTTTGTAACCCTCCAGTAGTTCTACATCAGGCTGTATACAGATCTTCATATTCAATCCTACGATCCCCTTACCTCCTTCCACGCCTTGAACTCGGCTAGTCAATTTCTTGAGTTCCTCGGCCATGTTCTTGATAAGCATATCCTTTTCACTGGATTCCAATGTGTAGGAGATTAGTTGGGTGGAGTGAGGTAGAGTCTCCACGTATATGGGGTTATTCTAGTGTCCTGGTGCCTGAGCATAGAGGTGATCGTTAGTGGAATTTTGCGGCTCAAGAATGATTGGTGGGGTGTTTCTCGGAGTGTGGCAAGTGTTTGGTTGGTATTGTGGCGTGATAGTTTGATTTTTCGGTGGGGTTTTATAGTGGTGAGTTGCAGGAGGATTCTATTTGTTGGGTGTATTTTGAGGTTGTGCGGGGTTTTGAGTGTTCAGGTGGCTGACATCCGGAACACTAAGTGAGAAGGACAAGCTCTCTAGGTTTCGAACATGTTCAAGTTCCCCTTGAAGTTTTAGTAGCCTTTGTTCAAGTTGCGACACAGCATCATTTTGGACCTGAGTACCCCGACTGTCTGAAGCTTCTGTATATTCAACTAGTGTTGTGTTTTCCTTTCTAATATTATTCAAATCTTCCATTTTGCCCTTGTCTTTGCCTTTAGGTGGACTAGGAGGAGGAGTGTGGAGGGCCCCTGGATATTGTATGGTATGATGATGATGCCAGAATTCACGAACCAGCCTTTGGGGAAGGGTAATAATCAAAAGGAAATAAAATAAAAACAAAAGGTAGCCGAGTCAGTGAGGACTATGACAAAAGTATTTGCAATATTTAAACACATATTGCGGAATTGTAAACGTATCCTAATTTTGGGTGCCTCGTTGTGCCCGAGGTAGGCCTAGCAATACATTGATTTGGAGAACTTAGATGCCAAAATGCCTCATTTCATTAATGTAAAATAGACGAATCCCAAAACGATACTAAAATAACAAAATAGGAAATAAGTCATTAATGGCACTTGGCCTTATTACATTTGTGAAGGAAAAAAGGTAAATCTAGCCTATTTGGTCCCAGAAGGACCTTCCCCAGATTCAATATTCTTGAGTCCATCGAACAAATTTCCAAGCTCGCGCAGTCCCAGCAGCAGGTATGCTCTAGACAAGTGTCCTCCTTCATTCCCCTCGCCGTTCTGCAATTCTCGATCCTTTTGATGACCTTGCCCTCTAACTCCACTATACCTCGCTCCAAGTATTCCAACTTCCTGTTGGAAAGGATAGCCATCTCCTTCCGCTCCTGGATCAGCCTCTTGTTGGTCTCATGTATTTCACGATGTTCATTCTCGGAATCATGAACCCTTTTGCGCAGTCGGTTGTACTTGACCTGAGCTTCAGCATCCTCATCTATGATTTTATTGCCTCGGTTGATTCCGGGCCTCACTATCCCATCCAAGTTGTCTTCCAGCCATGCCTGGTAGAAAGGTGCACACCCAACATGGTACCTGTCGGGCTCAATAGTATTCTTCTCCAGGATGATTTTGCAGTTTCACATGTGTTGAGCTTGGCACTCCTAGGGAACGTCGTCGTCCTGGAAATCCGCTCTGAAGTGACCCATCTTGGCAACCCTCAGCACAACTTGCTTTTTGCCTGCCTGCCTCATGACTCGGAGAGGAACATAAGGATATATACCTCTCAACCCGATCAACACTAAGTGCGGTGCATCCCTGGACTTGATGATAAACTCGTCCGTCGGGAACCACTCGAACATCCACTGTACCTAATCTTCGGTCAATTTATCAAAGAATTCCACCCATTCCTTGGCAATTTCTGGCTGGGCGAATCTGTCTAGTATGTAGGTCATCCGCTTGGGGTGATGGAAAGCAATGTGGTCATTCCAAGCCCTTCATGGAAGTTCTTGGTGGTATTGGGCCCTTTTGAAGATGTTCTAAGATCCATAGTTGCAGCAATAGGTTGCAACCCTCAAAATGCTTAGCTCCTATTTGGCAATGTTCCAAAGTTCAGTAAGTATCAGCTAGGATCATAGGGACAATGCTGAAGGTTTTCCCATCGATCCCTTCCATCAAGGCCCTGGTTACCATGGCTAATCTGGTATGAATCCTTTCCCTCTTTGTCGGAAACACTATCAAGCCCAGGAAGCATACAATGAATACAAATACCCTGCGGTGGATATGACCCAAAGATGTGATGGAAAACTCGTCATGATAGGTACGGTATGATTTGTTGTGACCGTATCTTTCATATAAGTACTCGAAGGGTATGTAGGATTGTTTCAAACACTCCAGTTCAAAATTCTTTTTCAACCCCATCATTTTCAAAAAACCTTTGCCCGTGCGGTTCTCAGGTACCAACAACCCCGGACTTTCCCAAGCTATCTCAGGAAGTCCTCCTATTTCTTCTAGGAGCAGTGTCATTTCGATATTCCCGAAGCAGAATATAGCTCTCTCGCTATCCCAAAACAAAGTAGCAGCCTCAATCAGCATATTGTTTGACTGGATGTCCAAGAGAGACGACAAATTGCCTAGATATTTCTTCACGTGTTTCTTATCACTGGAGGAAAGGTCTTCCCACCAGTCGAGGAGTATTGGTGGGATATTTTTGACCATACCGAATCTAGGGACCTCATGCCTCATTTTCTGCAAAACAAAAATGGTTAGGCCCTTACCCCCACCAGACCCGACTATTTATACATCTATGATTAGCATACATGCATTTAGTTCTCCAAATTAATGCACAGATAGTGATCGTGTCCGTTAAGATTATGAAAACCCCGGTTGACTTTGGATAAGGCTGTCTTAAAGGGTAATTGTACGGACGATACATTAACCCATCTAGGTTTGACCATGATGCATGTACAATATAACGAGAGTAAGGTTTCTATAGAGGTCTATAATGGTACCCTCGAGCGGACAACTCGAGGGGGAAGGCACGGAGCCATCGATTGCACCGTTGATCGACTGATTTTACCGCAAATAAGCCTTTCGGAATTTAGGGGGTGAATTGGAAGAGCGCAACCACTCATCAAGCGTTGCTGTAAGATTTGTATAGGCACGAGTGGAGTATGATGTTGAGCATGATTATGCAGCAATAAGTAAGCAATAAATAGCATATTGTCATGTATTTGCATGTTATGAAAGCGATAAATACAACGGTTATAACTAAAAGCAGTTATAAAAGAAAACAAAGAAACATGTTAGTTTCGTTTTGGAGAAATAAATACTTAAAAGAATAAACAATTGATTGCACATAAAGGGCAAAAGGGAAAGGGTGCAGGTAAAGGCACAAATTCACAAAGCGGTTTGAAATGGTAAAAGCCTGAAGTCTCCAGCAGAGTCGCCATGCTGTCGTGCCCCCCTTTTTCCTCTCCTTTCGGATCGGTCAGGGTTTTTGACATTATTGGGACAACTCATTTCCTTTTTGGAAGAGGGATATAAGGAATTTGAAGAGTCGCCACCTAACGAATTAAGGTGCATTACGGCGCCTACTACGGGTCACTAATAATACTAATTATATAACCAGATATTGGGTAAGGGCTTGAAATTACTTCAATGGGAGAATGTTAGGCACCCCTCAAATTCCACAATTGTGGGTCCCGACCAAACTTACTTTGTGAACTCATCAAGTAGAAAATAGATGGTCTAAGCACACATATGTAAACAAATAACAATCTTAGTGGATTAGCAGTCTAAGCACACATATGTAAAAGGCTAAAGGGAAATCCTAAGTTTTTTATCCTATAGGATCACAACTATGCAATGCCCGGTAATCACTCCGTAATGAGGGGCTACACGTTGCATTAGCGCACAGTAATCATATCCTTATCTACCCATTATCCCACCCCTTAGCGGTTATTAAGAGAATTTGATTTAACGAGCTCTAAGCGCGTTGTTACCCGTCCTTTCCTTGTTGTCCCGGAGGAGTTTAGAACCTCTAGGTATGGCCAGTTCTAGAGAAACCCCTAAGGTTTTAAAAGGGAAAATTCTAGGCGACAAGTAAATAACAAATAGGACTGGCAGATAAATTGAAAGAGACAGTTAAGCGGCTCAGGTTTACCTCCACATGTAATGCACATAAGCAACACATCCCAAAGCACAAATACAGGCAGTTTAAAGGAATCTTAGGACAGGATATCTAGGTGAACCTTAATACACACAATAGGCATGCTTGTTTAAAACTCAGCGGCATGATCCTAATAGTTCGCCTACTATTTTAAGACCTGTAAAACTTAGCAGTAAACACAATCAAACGCAAGTTTTAGTTTTACAGAAAGATTAATTACCTAAGTCTTTCCTACGCGTGAGACTATTCATAATACGAATTATTTTAAACAGTGTTGAAGTTATTCAACCTACAAACATGCTGTTCTAGATGATACGAATCTGAGAGTGAGAGGATTGATGCCAGTTTTATTCAGAAATGATGACACTTATATGTGGGATTGTTTTATACCTTTTCATGGATCAGTGACTTATTGTAATTAAATTAGGCGTGTTTACGCAAATACAAATAGAATCCCTTAGAACATGGTATCTAAATGCACGCAGGAATGACAGATTTGTGTTAGGGTTATTTATTAACCTAATACATGATTTCTAAGTGAGAATACTCATGCAGTATTAAAGCATGGATTAATGGCATGTAATATGCTGAAGCAGTAGATGTGAAACCCTAAGAACAGGATATCTAATGCATATTGAGCATGATTCTGGATGCAAATGAACACATTAACCCTAAGACATTGATTCTAATGCAAATACACATAATGTAAGGCCCACAACATGATTTCTACCTAGTAATATCGGCAATACTATACGGCTACCCACCCCATTTTCACTAGTCACCCCAATATCTATTCACAAATAATTATTATAGACCAATGGCTGAATGAACTTCATAAATGAAAAGAAATTAAACTATAGGGAGCCTGAAGCAGGCCTAAATACATCCTGAGAATACCAAGCCTTCCATAACCTCAAATGCCAAAGGATTTCATAGCCAATCTCATGTCCAGGTGTGTCAGAGTTCCCTAAGGACCTCAAGGATCCCGGGCAATGCTCACACCTAGACGTTCATAACAAGAACTGAGTTAGTGCAGTGTGGAAGGGCCTGCTTCGGTGTGTCAAAGTTCAGAGGGATTTCAAAGGATCCCAAGGCAGTCACACACTGGAGGGGCAGAACCTAGGGACTGAAGAGTAGAGTGAGAGTGCTTGACATAGTTTTGAAAGGAACTGATTAGTAGTAAAACAACTTGAAAAAGTAATGTGAGTATTTTGAAAATTCAGCAAGAAACCTAATTGGCTACTGAGAAAACAGATTCAACATCACTCAACAACAGAATTCACCCAGGGATATTGGGAATTTGGGACATGTAGGACACACATAGTGCAACACATAACATCAGAAGCACATAAGCTTTTTAAAAGTTTATGGGATTAGGGGGGTAGTCACACAACCAATGATACAGACATAGGGAATAGATCACAGAACAGACAGGTAGAGAATATAGTATTCTGGATAATAAGTATAGAACCAGAACTACTTAGAGGCATTAGATTACTTAGCAAAGCAGGTTAACACTAGCATCTAAATAAGAAGATAGGCAAAAATTCAAACATGCTGACATACATGGGGCAAAGTCAGATTGAAGCATGCTAGAGAAAAGTAGTAGGCAAATCATTAGACATATTAATCATAAGTCGAACAGGAAAGAACTAATTTATGCTAAGTGGAACAAGGATTTAAGCATGCTAGTTACATATTGAACAGCTAAGTAATAAACAGGAATAAGAATGGAAATCAATAAACTAAAGCAGTAACAGAACACATAGAGTTTTGAACTTGAAATTGAATCAGAATATACCAATTAAGGAGAGAAAACACAGAATATAGATAAAGTGTAGTGAAATAACTAGCCTTGGCTTACATCCGGCTAGTTCAATAAAGGTAGAAAGTAACAAGAAAGAGCAGAACTCTTTAAGTGTAAGAGAGAGTTGTTGAAGTAGTGTTCGTGTGTGTAGTGAGAATAGAAAAGGGTATATATAATAGTTGAGAGCTAGGTAAATAAAGTAAACAATCAATTGTTCAGTAATTAGGGACAATTACATAATCAATTAAGAATAAAATTAGTAAGGTCTTCCTTAATTAAGGGAGTAGTTCACCAACTGTGATGACCCAAAGGGTCATTTTATAAATTAGACTTCGTTCCATGAAAAATAACCATAAAAGACTAAAATGAAATACCTTGATTAGCAGTTCGGGCATAAAATCGGAAAGCTTTTATGTGAAAATATGAGAAATAGTGATTTTTAGAATTTAAATTTGATAAAATTTGACTTTGGTCAATATTTTGAGTAAGCAGACCCGGATTTGTGTTCTGACGATCCCGGGAGGTCCACAGTAAAATATGGGACTCGGGCGTATGCCCGGAAATGAATTTCGAGGTCCCAAGCCTTAGAAATCACTTTTTAAAAGAAATTATTTTGCTGAAATATTCATGAATAAAAGAAATGAAATAATACTAAAAATCATTAGTATCGGGTCTGTATTTTGGTTCCGGAGCCCGGTACAGATTTGCTATGATATTTAGAGGTTAACTGTGAAATTTGATGAAACACGGAGTTCGTTTGACGTGATTCGGACATCCGTTGAGAAATTATGAACCTTAAGAGTTTTTTATGAAAATGATGAGCTTTGAGGTTTAATTCATAGATTTACATGTTATTTCATGATTTTATCGCACGAGCAAGTTCGTATGATGTTTTTAGACTTGCGTGCATGATTTGTTTGGAGCCCCGAGGGCTCGGGTGAGTTTCGGATAGGCCACAGGGTGTTTTACAATAGAAATAGACTGCTGGTTTTTCCAGTTCTGGTGTCCAGGTATTTTGACCTGTGCGATCGCATAGGCAAGTCCGCGATCGCACAGCGTAAAGTTGGAGGCCCTGTTTGGAACCCTGTGTGATCGCACAAATAAGCCTGCGATCGCGGAGCACAATCCAGGCTCTACTGTGTGACCGCACCTAGACCCATGTGAACGCACAGCCCCCTACCCCGTGCGAACGCACCCCCACCCCCACGATCGCATAGCCCAAAATCCCCTTACCCTGTGCGATCGCACCTCTTTATCCGCGATCGCACAGTTGCCCAGCCCAGCTATTATAAATATCTTTTAAAAATCAGGCAAACCTTCTTCTTCACCAAAATTTCGAGATTTTCAGCCCTAAAACGATTTTCTTCAACAATCTTCATCCCCAAGTCATAGGTAATCAATTCCAAACTTTGTTCTTTCATTCCTTACTATTTTGCATCACTTCTAAAGCAAAAACAAAGAATTTTCATGGTAAAAATCTAGGATTCTGGTAGAATTAGGGACTTTTGTAAAAATCAAATTTTTATATCAAATTAAGGTCGGATTTCAAAACTAATAGCATATTTGGGTTCGTGGGTGAATGGGTAATCGTAAATTGGTCTGAACCCCGATTTTAGACCGAGCGGGCTCGGGGTCGGGTTTTCACTTTTTTTTTAGAAAAGCTTAGGAAAAATTATATTTTCAATAAAGTTAGTTCCTTTAGCATTAGTTAATGATATTCAGTTAATTTTGATTAGATTCAAGCAAGTTAGAGGTGAATTCAAAAGGAAAAGCNGGAGTATCTATGCACCACCCAAAGTGTTTGCTAAAATATGATCCCCTTTCCCGTTTCCCACTTATTTGATTATTGTCTTAACTGTTACATGTTCATTATTGTTTCTATGACTATTTGGCCTGGTTGAATTATTGTGACTATTTAGAAAGAGTATTGGTTGTTTGAACCGGTTTCCTCGTGATATAAATATGGCTGAGAGGTTTGATATTGTATTATGGAATAAATGCATATATTTTGATATTCTTGTTGGGTTCTTGGTTGAGAGGTTATTGATG
>ML266786.1:0-11803 GCA_005239495.1 Nicotiana undulata
GGCTATATTTGTTACATTTGCAAAGCATAAATCAAATTATGAAGATTCCAACTACTAGGCTTCATATAGCTATCTGGTAATAAGAAATTTAAATTGCACTTTCAAGTCATTTAAACTCCAATTAAGTTGATGCAAAGAAATAATTGCCAATTATTTAAATGCGACTCACCTTAAGTCGTAAATAGGTCGCCTCCGGTATTGTACTCTTATTTTTATTTATTTATTTTTTTTTATTTTTTTTAATCTTTTCTTTCCTCTTCTTCTTGCCGTTCTTGAGCCGAGGGTCTATTGGAAACAATATCTCTACCTGCATTAGGTAGGGGTAAGGTCTGCGTACAAATTACCCTCCCCAGACCCCACATGTTGGGATCAAACTGGGCTTGTTTTTGTTGTTGTCTCCACCATTAATTTTGTATCCCCTGCTATTTGGTCTCCCACTTTTTTTTTTTTTTTCGTCTTGTTACTTTCATATTCTCTCCTCCATCCTTCTGTGCAACAATATTAAGTTGTCTTCCAGCTGCATGATTTCTCCTGCTTAAAGTAAATTTACGTTAAACAATCAATTTTTTTGAGATCTATGCTTTTTCCAACTGCTTGATGTTATAGTGGTACACTGTTGTGTTTTACAGACACCAGATAAATTAAGGACAGGTAAAATTAGCTTTCTTCCTGCTGCAGATTATTGTTCGAATATTTAGTTGAACATAATGATTTTTGTTTTCTTTCGCTATGCAGTTGCACCACGTGTTGGGATCATAATGGGATCTGATTCAGATCTTCCTGTTATGAAGGATGCTGCCAAGATTTTAAAAGAGTTTGATGTGACTGCAGAAGTATTTACCATTAACTATTGGACCTCGTTTTCCGTATTATTCGGTGGCATGCCTAGTGTATGCATGTATCATCACCTCCTAAGTGACCCAAGAATCTTGTAATGATGCAGGTAAAAATAGTTTCAGCCCACCGTACACCTGAGATGATGTTTTCTTATGCTTTGTCTGCACGGGAACGTGGTGTCCAAGTTATAATTGCTGGTGCTGGTGGTGCCGCCCACTTACCTGGTCAGTTGTCTTACAGCACAAAATAACTTACCATGTTGTAGGTCTTCTAATAATGCACTAAATGTGGTTTTTTACTTGAGCAGGAATGGTTGCTGCATTGACTCCGCTACCTGTTATTGGCGTTCCAGTACGCGCTTCCACATTAGATGGACTTGACTCCCTATTGTCCATTGTTCAGGTACTTTTGGTCTTTGCTCTAGAACAATAGCATTCAGTCATGTCAAGCTCAGTACTTATGGGGATTAATGTCTCTTGTAAGTTCAATGGCATTTGTGGGCCTGCTAGCTGGAAACATACAAAAGAGACAAAATATTTGCTTCCAAAAGTTTTCCTGATAATGATAATAATTTAGGCTTTAAAGTTAAAGAGAGAAGAAATGCAAAAGAAAAACATATGGTAGGTTATTTAGAGAACAAAGATCTTGGTGAAAATTAGCTGCCTGTACTTTTCTACATTCTTGGCTGGAGTAGTGTCAAGTAGAATAATAACAATTATGCCTCAAATACCAGGCTAGTTGGAGTCGGCTACACGAGTCCCATTATCCATTTCGCTCCAGTTGGACTAGTAACTAAGTGCAATAGTATTATTTCTATGACAGAGTTCTATCAAAAATAATATCAAAAGAAAATTTCTATGACAGAACTCTATGCTTTACTGCTATATAACATCCTGGACTCAGGGGATGGAACCAGATGCTGGTAGTGGCAGACCTATTAAAGGCCTATTTTCTTTTTGAAATGCTTCAGAAGTTAATAGTATATATCTTTTCTTCCTTCTCTCTTAAGACGCGACTATGGTAGTGGTTGCCTGTATAACCAGCAGGCTTACTAGTTACAACTTGGTATTTGGGAATGTTTCTTATCAGTTTTATGCATACAGCTTGTAAGATAATTTAGGTGAAAGCAGTTGAAATATCATACATTCATTTATATGTAGATGCCAAGAGGGGTCTCAGTTGCAACAGTTGCAATAAACAACGCCACAAATGCTGGTCTGCTGGCAGTAAGATTGTTAGGGATCAGCGACATAAAGTTGCAAGCTAGGTATTGAAACCTTCCTCCCTCATCTTTTCTTGTATAAATTTTTCTTCCCTTCACGCGTGCACCCAGAGACACGAGAGGATGCATTGCACTGTTAGCCCATAAATTTCGGCTAAGCTAGTAATTTAATCATTAATTATCTTTTAGTAGTAAAGACGACCTTGAATTGATTTAGACATAACTTGGAATTTAATGATCACCTTGTAGGATGGCCCAGTACCAAGAGGACAGAAGAGATGAGGTTCTGGTCAAGGGGGAGAGACTAGAAAAGGTTGGCTTTGAAGAGTATTTGAACTGTTAGGAGTGATAAGTTCATTTTGGCTTTGTTCGTGCTGTATAGTTGTGGTTATATTTTTTTCAAAGGATTTTGTAAGCTAGGTTGTCAATTTCTGATGCTTATAGTAAATCTGGTGTTTTGTGCTGCTTTATTTACCTGTTCTGGTTGTAAATCTGCTTTATTTACAGGGAGTGATAAGTTCTTATAATAAAGACATCGATGGTGGATAATTAGTCAAATGTCGAGGCTGTATTTTAAATTTTAATAATTCAAATTTCTCCCATTGGGAAAAAGAGTTTGAGGGCTGTCTATGCATTCCATCTATTGAGATAGGCGTGGTCAAGATGGCAGAGTTCAACAAATGTGCATGTCAATGAACAGTCCAACCTTGGGCAGGTTGGGCAAGTTGAATGGGTTTTGGACTCGAATGGGGGGTTGAGCAGGTTAAATGGGTTTGGACTCGAATGGGCGGGCTGGGCAGCTGGTTAAATGGGTTTGACCCCTACCAGTAGCTATGCCAGATCAAAGCTTAGTAGTAAGTACCAAAAAAGAATTTTTACCTCCTATAGCAAAAGTTGATACACATTTTAAAAAATTATATTCTATAGCTACTTTTTGTTTTTTATAGCCAAATATCTATTTATGGCACCTCCTACCCTTAAGCCATAAAATACGCTTTGATTTATTTTTCTCTCATTCATTCAGATTTTTCTTCACACTCTCTCAACGCCCAATTTTCATTCTAGATCTTTCTGGATTTTTGTACATTCATCTGCTGGTCATTTCTATATAACATCTTCAATCTATTGCTACTCTATCTTCGTACCTTTTCTTCCGTCTGCATAAACCCACCAAAAACCCTATTATATATGTTAAGTGCAAAAGGTACCCATTAATTTTCTCAATTTCAGAAACACAATATGTGCCAATATGTCCAGCAGTGGCCTTTAAACATTTGGATAAGAAGATAAAGAATAAATTGGGCTGACAATGAAAATTTCGTATAGCTAGGTTCGAAATCTGCTATCGATCAGACGATATTAGGGTTATTCTTGAACAAAGCCAACGGAGTTTGGGGCTGAGCAACTTGAAGAGTTTGTTACCTTTTCTTTCATTGTATTTCAATGTATCTCGTTGTATTCTATGTATTTCATTCTATTCATTGTCTTTTTTTTCACTGTATTTCAATGTATCCCGCTGTATTCTATGTATTTCATTGTTTTCAGTCTCACTATATTCCATGAATGTATTCATATGTTTTTTAATTAATATAATTTATGTATTCATAAGTATTATATAATTTTTCTGAAGATTGCTATGTTTTCGGGGTGTTTTTCGGTTGAGAATCTTTTTTATAACGGGAAATACAAAATTATTGTGTTATAGTTGAGTTTGTTGAGTTATATTAGGAGTCTATTATGTTAATTGATTCACTTTCCGTTTAAAAACAGTTGTAATCTCTTGTTTCACGTCGTGAATACAGTCGAATACAATAATCTGTCCAGTTGTAATCCCCTGTTTCACGCCGCAAATATAGTCGAATACACTCGAATACAAAATCTGTCTAGCTGTAATTCCTTGTTTCACGCCTAGAAATGCCACTGTATTCAATATAGCTATAGAAAGTAATATAGTAAATGGTAGCTACAACTAATTAATAACCACTAAACAATAGTGGTTTGTGAATTTCCCTTGCTCAAAAAACTATCTTACGTCCAGTATTCCACTTAAAGCATATAATTAAGGATGGCAGGAATGCAAAACCAGCCAATTTCACAAGCCTGATCTGCACGTACTCCAGAAATATGTATAGTTCTAACATCTCCATCTCTCTTTAAAAAGAAACCCACAAATATGAAGTAACAGAAAACGCAGAAACAAGCTGAATGTAATGCCTACAGTTTGTTTACTCACATTAGCATTGTACTAAAATTTAATCCACATGCGGTTAAAATTACAAAAATGCAGAAAAGAATTACTTACAACCAATAAAAAACCTAAGTTGTTGCTTTATCTAATGAATATATCCTACTTGGATTGAATTGCAAAATCACCTGCCATTTCATGGAATCAGTGAAGGCAATCCCACATAGCGTAAAACTAAAGATCACTATCACCGCACAAGGCTTTCCTCAGGAACAGGGGAGTGTTAGTTCGGGAATAGGTAATATCAACAACAACAACTGCCCAATATATTCCCACCATGTGGGGTATGGGAAGAGTAGGATGTACGCAGCCTTACCCCTACCCTGGAAGAGTAGAGAGACTGTTTAGGTAATATCACATCTAGAAAACAACAAAGAGGGGTAGAACAAAACTAGACCGTCAGCCTACGGAAAAATGATCTGTTGATTCTAAATAAAAAATGTGCTTCCGGCGGATAACCTCTACTACTTCTTCCTCTACTATGTACTTAGATTGTACTCATTCCACAACCAAGAGGTAGAGAATGTAACGACCCAACCGGTCGTTCTGCTTTCTAGAACACCGTACCCCTAAATAAGACTTCCCGTACTTGCTTTTATTGATTTATAACTTGCGAGAATGGTTGGTTCGGGATTTGGAAAGGGTTGGGTTGGAATCAGAACACTTGGTTTCTTAAGGTTGGCTTAAAAGACCAAGTTTGACTTCGGTCAACATTTTGAGAAAACAACCTCGGAATCAGGATTTGGCGGTTCCAATAGGTTCATATGATGATTTCGGACTTGAGCGTATGTTCGGAAAGGGGTTCGGATGACCTGGGAGCGTTTCGGCGCTAAATAGTGAAAATTGGATTCTTGAAGTTTTAGAAGTTCTATAATTTTGGGTTGGAACGTGTTTTGGTGATATCGAGGTCCAAACAGAATTTCGAGACTAGGAATAGTTCCGTAATGTCATTTAAGACTTGCACGCAAAATTTGGTATCAATTTGAGTAGTATAAGTACGTTTCGGCAAGTCAAGTAGATTGAAGAACTTAAAGTTCGTAAGTTTGATTCAAATGGTTTTAGGGTGTCATTTTTGACTTGCATGTCACGCAAATGCGAGGATTTGTTCGCATTTGCGAACTCGCATTTGCGATGAAGGCTTCGCAAAATCAAAGAAGCCTGAGCTGGGCATAGGTCGCATTTGCGAACCCAACAAAGACCGCATTTGCGACCCAGGTAGAGGGAGCACAGGTTCACATTTGCGAACCTGATGTCGTAAATGCGACATCAAAGGCCTGGACACAGCTTTTAGAAACGGGACTTAGGTCATTTATTTCATTTTACTTCTACACTTGGGCGATTTTCAGAGCTTTTGGAAGGAAGCTTTCACCTAGCACTTTGAGGTAAGTAATTTCTATACAACATGAGTTAAATACATAGATATTGGGTAGATTAACATGCAAAGATTAGTGAAAATCAAGGGTTTAGATGAAACCTAGGGTTTTGATAAAAATGGAGTTTCACCACGAAATTTGTTATGGAATCTAGTAAAAATCACATATTCTTGATCCTAAGGTTATGGGTAACGATTTTCTTCAAAAATTTCCGAAATTCGGGCATGTGGGCTCGGGGTGGATTTTAGAAATCTTGTAATTTGGGATGTGGAATCACTCTAATAGTGGAAGTATGATCTTTGGAGTCTATATTGACTAGTTTTTACCCTATTTGAATAATTTTGGATCGTTTGGCTCTGGTTTGAGGGTTTGAACGCATTCTTGAGTTTGGAAGTAAGTCTTGGGACACGATAAGTCTCTTTTCTAACCTTGTAAGAGGGAATTTTCCCCATAGATGAATTTAATTGATGTATGATTATACGTGGGGGTTACTACGCACTAGGTGACGAGAGTCTGTACGTAGCTACTAAGCTTGCAAATGTCCGGATAGTTTAGGCCTACATCTTGCTGTGTTGATATAGTTGTTACTCTATGTTTATGGTTTGCCTTCAAAAGTAGCGGAATTTAGTTGTTATTAAATGTTATGGGAATAAGTTGAACTTTCTATAAACGTCGGGACCTTGAAGGTTTCCATTTGAACTTCGTATTTTGAAAAGGATGGAGGAATACTAAAATATTCTGAGAAAAATCTATTTTTAACCGTGGCACATGTATGATTTGCGAGCGGGGTAATCTTTTACGTATATATTTAAACCGTGTCGCATGAATGATACGCGAGCGAGATATTTATTTGCTTTTATGTTTGACCGCGTCGCATGAATGATTCGCGAGCGGGGTAATAGATGCATCTATGGTTCGCGCTGTTCAACCCTCGGCAGTGCACAATTTTCATTTTTATGTTGGATCGGACCGAACGTCCTCGATGGTATTTATGTATTATAAAAGTATTGGAAGCCCTTTATTTAACTGGTGTAGATTTATTATTTGGTGAATATTTATAAAGGAAGGAAGTGTTTGGATCCTTCCATTTTGATGATAAAGTCGTTTAGTTATTTCGCATTCTGAGTGTCTATTATTTCCTCATATTGTGTTTATTAAAAAAAATTACATCATTATATTGTTGGCCCTAGTATGTGTCAAAGTCGACCCCTCGTCACTACTTCTTCGACGTTAGACTAGATACTTACTAGGTAGATATTGTTTATGTACTCATACTGCGCTTCTGTACTTAATTGTACAGGGTCTGAGGCAGGTGCATCTGGTTATCCGCCGGGAGCACATTCTTGATTTGGACCGGGACTTACGGTGAGCTGCCCATTCTAGCCGTTCAGCAGCATACCGGAGTTTTCTTTTGCTTGTATCTGTCTATTTATTTCAGACAGTAGGGTAGTCTTTCTTTTGTATATTCTACTAGATGCCCATTTACTTGTGACACTAGATCCTTGGCACACACATTAGTATTTTGGAATGAAGTTACTTAATTGTGACTTCATTTGGTCATTTTAGTTTTAAATTTGGCTAAACTATTCGTGATTATCGAATGTGTTAAATTTAAGCTAAGTAAATGTTGGAAATATCTTGGTAAAATAAATGAGAAACCACTAGTCGATTGGTGTTGGCTTGTCTGTCAGCGGCGTTGGGCGTCATCACGACCTTATATGGAATTTGGGTAGTGATAAAGGGTATTTTTTTTGAGTTTCTCACTTGGTATCCGATACTCGTATTGGAGCCTGATTATATCCAGATTCGCGCCGGGTAGAGCTCCATTCGGGGGTAACGCTCCCTACCAAGAATTTTTTCATATTATGGGCTCGAAAGAAAGACCTCTGGATAAGGGAGGAGCAACCCCATCCACCGCATCACATCCTTTGGTCGTATTTGATTTTATATATAAGTGGTCATCTAGATCTAGTTGGAATTAATTGATCGAAGAATAAACAGTGCCTATAAAATGGGATAAAAAGGGTCCATTCTCGACTTAAAAAGATGAGATTCCATCGTACAAGGCAAGCTTGGGGAAGTGCTAAATCTGTTCTTTAACGTAAGTTTGAGAGATTTATCTTGACCTTTGTTTTTTTTAAAATGGATTTTATCTTGTTTTTTATGTTGGATTTCTTTTTTTTTTTTTTTTTGGGTAGGATGGTGTAGCAAAACTTTTTGTACCAGTGTTTTGATAAATCCGTTATTGAGTGGTTTTGAATGATTTCTTGAATTCCCAGTATTCTATTTATTTTTACAGTATTTCTATTAATTTTTTTTTTTTGATAAGCAGGGATCTATATTATATTAATAATCATAAGGCAGTAGCTACATTGTCAAAGACGTCCAACGGGACATTATCTACTTAGCTATTACATAGTGTTGAAAAGTCACGAAGGACATTTTTGTTTCCAAAGGATGCAAGCCTAGTGCATGCATCCTTCCTTAGGTAGTAGCTTCAAAATCAGTTGCTAAGACGGCGGTTACAAAAGGTGGTGGATAGTGCATAGCTCCGAGATCCCTGCCATTGTTCACACGATGAGCATCCTTAGCCAGCTCGTGTGCTGGTTTGTTGGCCTCTCTGAAGTTGTGCTCCACCGTTTGAACTTTCACCTGGTGCATCAATAACCTACAGTCATGAACAATATTGTTTAGCAGCGTGTAACCATGTTGACATAGAATGACGTTTGTGGAGTCTGTCTCCACATCAATGTTAGTAAAACCCTGTTCCTTTGCTAGTTGTAGGCCTTTCTTTAATACCATAAGTTCTGCATACAGGGGAGATAGACCATATGAAGATCCCCGAAAACCCAGTACCCATATGCCATTGCTATCCCTAAATAAACCACCGAAGCCACACGTGGACGTTTTATTATTGAAGGAGCCATCATATTAAGCTTAATATGGTCAGCAATAAGTTTGATCCATTTTACAGAAATATGGATGTTTTTTTTATGCATAGATTCCTTTTCAGTAAGAAATTTGTATTCAACCGCTAACTTGTAAGAATAATGTATGTAGGCTTTGTTTGTAATGTTATTATAGAGGTTGTTATTTCTGTTTGTCCAAATGCACCATATCACAAAGGGAAACATACGTGGCCCTTTCCTAGAGAACAATTTAGGTCACGAATAGTGATCAACCAATGGTTTGTCGAGTTGTAACCACTCATATTGATGCCTAACTGAAGCCAGAAGTCCTTGACTGCTGAGCAATGCATAAAGATGCGGCTAATGTTTTCCTTATCCTGCTTGCAGAAGGAGAAGTTAGGATCAATGTTGATTCCAATGTGGTTTAAATAGGCTCTAATTGATAGTTTGTTGTGGAGGCATTCCATAAGAGGAATTTTATTTTGTTGGACGTTTTAGGTCCCAGACCCAATTAAAATCTTGAGTTATGTTGGGGTGGGAGACTAGGAGATTATAGCAAGACTTACTAGAGAAGAGCCCATTTGTGGTTAGTGACCATATTGGAATGTCATAAGTGTAGTTGCTAGGAGTGGTGGCTTTAAACTTGTTTAGTAAAGGAGCATGGATTTGTAAAGATATTTTAGACAACTGGTTGTTAACCCATAAGTACTTAATAGTGAGTAAATTTTTATTTTGACCTAGAGGACCATGGATACAATGACGTAACGGAGAAGTTTGGTGGATCCAATAATTATCCCAGGCATTTAGAGAGGAAAACTTGTGGGGTATCCAAGTAATGCTTTTACTATAAATTTTCCATCCCTCGATAATGCTATTCCAGATAAAAGAGCCCGTTTTACTATTATTTCTATTACCATGGAGTTCGTGGATAATCCTAGCCCAAGGTGAGTGGACATTTGCTAGAAGTCTCCATTCAAGATTGACTAGGTTAATTAAATTCTTATTTCTAGCAGTACGGATCCCTAAACCACCCTCTTTTTTCTGCTTGGTGATAGTGTCCCATTTTATTAGGTGGAGCTTTTTAGAGGTAGAATTTGTGCCCCATAAGAAATTATGCTGGATTTTATCTATAGTTTTAAGGGTCTTCGAGGGCAGTAGGGAAAATTGAATAATATGATTAGGGAGAGAATTAAGGCATGAAGTCGCTAAAGTACACCTCCCTGCCATTGTAAGGCAATTTGATTTCCATGCAGCTAGTCTAGTTAGCATGTTATCAATAACAAGTTAAAAATCAGATGCTCTAGATTTAGAATTTGTAATTGAAAAGCCTAGGTATTTAACAAAGGTGTGACAAATATTCATTTTAAGGACATTAGATATGTTGTTGCAAACATTTTTTGGAAAATGTTTGGACACGACAATTTTTGATTTGGCTCTATTGATGGATTGACCAGACAAGGAGCAAAAGAGGTCAAGACAATGTTTAATACTATGAATGGTTTTATTATTGATTTTGGACATTAAGGTAAGGTCATCACCGAAAAATAAATGTGATAACTAGTAGTTATTCCTTCCTATGTTTATGGGGTCCCAGCGTCTCATGTCAACATTATGGCTGATGAGAGTGGATAACATCTCCATACGTAGAATAAACAGGTATGGGGGCATTAGATCCCCTTGCCTGATACCTCTCGAAGGAACAAAATAGTCAGTTCTAGAATCGTTGACAAGGATTGCAATCCTAGATGAGGTAATACAATTCATAACGAGCTTCGTAATGTTTGAGGAAAAATCAAAGAAGTAAAGGGTTCAATAGATGAAGGACAATTCAAGGCAATCAAAAGCCTTTGCTAGGTCAATTTTTAGGAGCATATTATGATTTTTTTCACAATATTTGTTCATTTTGAGCAAGAGTTCCTAAATGATTATAGCATTGTCACATGCCTTCCTGTTTTTAATAAAACTAGATTGAAAGGGGACAATGCGGTTGTTTAGGAAAGGCTTTAATCGACTAGAAATAATCTTAGTAATGATTTTGTAAACAGTGTTACATAGCCCAATTGGCCTAAAGTTTTTTAAATTGTTTGCATTGGGGATATTTGGAATGATGCATAGAAAGGTGTCATTAATACCATCCGAAATTTTTTCACTAGTGAAGGCATCTTTACAAAGGTTGATCACAGAGTTTTCAATTATGCTTCAATATTTTTGGAAGAAGAAGGGGTGAAGCCCATCCGGTCCTGGAGCTTTGTAACGTTTAAAGGGGAAACATGCTTGGATAATTTCACCATTTGTGAGTGGATTGTCTAGAGGGGATAAGTCTGTTTAGTTGAAACTTTTTGGATCATGCTTTATAGCTTTCCAATCACTAATGGTATGAGAGGTTGTGAACAAGTTAGTAAATATTCTCTAGTGTAATTAAGGATTGCCTTTGGATCGTCTATCCAATTATTATTCTTATCCCTAAAGAAGACAATTTTTCGTTTTTTCTTCTTCTATTAGTGGCCATAATATGATAGAATTTCGTATTGACATCTCAGACGTTGAGCCATTGGATTCTAGAGCGGACCTTCCAGTAGCCCTCCTTAATTTTTAGGATGTTATTAAAATCAACTCTTAGTGTGGCTTCTAAATTTTGAAGAAAAGGACTAAAGCAATAAGAGGTGAAATTTTGAATACCTTTAAGCCTAGCTAAAATTCTATTTTTCTTTCGTATGAGATCGCCAAATGTATTGTTTTTCCAACTACTTACTAGGAATTTAAAAGAAGATGAATCTGTTACAAATTGGTTACTAGACCAAGCAGTAGCAACTAAGTCCCTGAACTGTGGGTGCTTGCACCAAAATAGTTCAAGACGAAAGGGCTTTAAAAAATTACTGTGTTGTTTAGGAACAAGATTTATAAGCAGTGGATTATGGTCTGAGTGAGTTCTTGGGAGGTGAGTTATAGTAGCATTAGAAAAATTTGGATTCATTGATCGTTACCGAAAACTTTATCAAGTTGTTCCATAATTAGACTATTATTGTTAAATCGATTATTTGACCATGTGAATCTACTGCCCTTATAGCCAAGGTCAAGAAGGTTACAGTAGTTGAGATTGGACCATAACTTACAAGCACGCTAACGATTTAGTGATCTTCCTCCTAATTTTTCATTAGTTTTAAAGACATCGTTAAAGTTACCCCCCCCCCCCCCCCCACACACCTTCTTTTACCTC
>ML266786.1:11909-55338 GCA_005239495.1 Nicotiana undulata
CCCCCCCCCCCCCCCAAACCCCAATCCAGGCACCTTTATAATTATCAGAAATATTTCTAATAGTATTCCACATTTCATCTCTCGAAGTAATGTTAGTACTAGCATGGATCTCGAAGAGAATAACCATTTGAATTTGATAGGACGTACCTCAATTATTGCATGGATCTCTTAATTTTTATGAACAAAGTTGTGCACAATCCAGGCATTTATATTGAATACAATGTTGAGCTTGCAATTGTTTGTGCTTGTTCTCTTAAATTTCCTTAAATAATATTTAGGTTCGGGTCAATCAAATAACAATATATATATATTATGTAAGGGGTTAATTAACTTAATATAGAATTGTTCTAGTCATTTCTACAATTATATTGTAAGCCTAAATTGGACAAATATTAACGATCTTAATTATTTTTAAAAAATGATTTAAAAAATTGTGTTATTAGTCGTTAAAACTTCTAGTAAACAACTTCAGGTTTGCGATACGGGACAGAACGAACATTTAGCCAGAACGGTATAGTGGGGCGGGCCTAAACGAGACGAAACGATAGGCCCATCCCATCCCGCTAACAAACGGGATGGGACGAGACGGTTCATGGGCCTTTAGTGGGCCTTTTAAAAAAATATATTTAATTATTAAGTTTGGCAACAACTAGTTTTTTGACAATGACTAAGTTTGTAAAATTTGCAACAGTTAGCTTTTTGAGTTATTTAATAAACTTAATAAATATTAAAAAAAATAAAGTAAAGAATTATAAAATATTGTATTCTTAAAGATTTGTGTTCCTTAAGTAAGTGCCTGGCTAAACCTCCGTTCCACCACTTTTGGTATGTACAAATCGTTGCCTACATTTTTTGCATACGTTTTTGATTTTATCATGTTTAAATTTTTTTTATACAAGTGATGTTTTGGTACGTCCAACCTGATGTTTTGGTGCGTTCAACCTTACGCTCACCCCTCACAGGAGGTACAGAGGGTAAAACTCCAGACCCAGATTGACTTTGAGTTGGAGCTTGTGCTGCAGAACTAGTGGGTGTTTCATCTAATTCTTCTTCCTCACTTTCTTCTTCATCACTTTCTTCATCCTCAATAAAAAATTACCAAATTGTCTTTGTAAAGTTTGACGATCTAATTGTTCTCCGAAATCAATATTATAACATGCGGGGGTTTGAAAAAATAAAGTTTCATCAATATGAGTCATTTAGGGTTTGTTTGGTATGTCGGAAAATATTTTCTTGAAAAACAAGTAGTAATCTTATTCATTTTCTAAACCTGTAAACTTCGAAAAACATAAACCTCCGAACTCATAACTTTGGAACTTGTAAAATTTTGAACCTGTAAACCGAAAGATGAAAAAAGTAAAACTGAAAAAATATTTAAAAAAAATATTTTTTCCCCGGCGAGAGGGGGGTAGGGGTAGGGGGTGGGGCAGAAAAAAAATAGAAATTTAAAAATTATATATAAAAAAAAATTCTTCTACGGGAGTGGGGGGTGGGGGCATAGAAAAAAAAGAATAAATTTGAAAATTATAAAAAAAGTAAAAAAATAAATTTTCTTGTGTGGGATTGGAGCATGGGGTGGGGGTGAGGGTAGGGAGGGGTGCAGAGAAAAAAAAACAGAAATTTTAAAATAAAATAAAAAGTAAAAATAAATATTTTTTTGCGGGGGTGGGGGTCGGGGTGGACGGTTGGGGGTGAGGTGAGGGTAAGGAATAGGGTAGGAAAGGTTGAGAAGGAGTTTTGAAAAATGCTTTCCCTCCTCTTGATGAGGAAGCCAACCAAACATGGAAAAATTGGAAAACATTTTCCGAAAAATATTTTCCTTCATACCAAACACACCCTTAGTCTATATGTTTTCTAATTATAGCAAAAGATTAGGAAAATACTAGGATTAGGATTACTATTACTATCACCTTTACTACTTTTTTCAAATATGCCAAAAATATTTTTTAGGATCCATAATTTAAATACAAGATCAAATTAAAAGTTAACACAAAAATTAAACACACAAATGAAATACGAAAATAGAACACGTAAAGTAAACACAAATATTAAGCACTAAATTGATACACAAAAATTATATATTAAAATTAGAGATGGAACGAGTGCATTGTGATTAAATATTGAAACTTGAAGAAATTGTCCAAAATATTGCTCTAGATACTTGACGAATTAATTTAAAACTGAAAGTTGCTCCAAAAATTTGCCCAAATACTTGAAACTGAGTTGATTGTGAGAAAATTGAGAGAATAATATAGATATAATCTAGGAGATTGAGAGAAAATGATAGATTTTTTGAGAAAAAAATGAAGAAGAATGAGGGGATTTATAGTTTAAAATAGGGTCAAAGTGTAATTTAATAAACATAGAAGTTAAATTAAAAGTTTAAAGGGTAGGTCTTTTTTTGGGGGGGGGATGGGGGGGGGGAGGGCTAAATATGGATGTTTATAGCCGTATTTGCAAACAAGGTCAAAAATAATATTTAAATAACAAATGGGACAGGGGGACGAAATGGTATATATCGGATGGGATAAAAGGGACGAAATGGGCATCCCGTCCTATCTCGTATGCCGTTTAATATGAGATAAACGAGATGGGACGGGACTGGTCCGGATTGGGACCGAGTTGGACAACCTTAGTCCAGAGTTCATAGAATCATATCACACGCTATTTAGGGTCAATTCAAAACAAACTCGATAATTAGAGAATTCATCACCCTAGGATTTTACTACCGCAAATTCGACCATTTTTTTAATGTTCTTAGTTTATTCCTTATTCAGATATTTTAATTTAATTAGCTTAATAATTTAGAACAATCAAATAATTGTATCAATATTACAGCTTGTTCGGGTGGTTATTATATCGTTTCATATGTATCGTATCGTATCGTATCGTATCGTATTGTATTACTATCGTATGATAAAAATAATATTTGGATTATATTATTTGTCGTCGTTTTATGATGTCATGGACCCACAGTATGAAGAATAAACTTGCAATATTACAATGAAAACGTGAGGTACGAGGTATAATTATTATATAAAAAGTATGATAAAGAATAAAATAGAATTATTTAATAATATAGTAAGGCAAGATGAGAGAAAAAAAATAATGTAACGACGCTACCACACCAAAGTGATCGTTACATCAAGTGACGCTTCTTGTCATTACGTCACGATGGATTTAACAATACGATACAATAAAATTTAAGTAACAATCAAAACAAATATTATATTTAAAGTAACAATATCATATAATACAATTGGTAACATCCATCCAAATAAGCTGTTAGTTACAAATCCATGGTGTAAAAATTACATGTAATCGAAACCAAATTGAAAATATTCTCCATCATACTATTTTGACACATTCCAGCTCGCACAATTGTGGGGTAAATAGCGTTCATCCATGAGCGACTTTAGGAGAGGTTAGTAAAGTATTTGCTTTAGCTCCTCAAATTTTTTAATAATAGATTCAAAATTTTATTTTCTCGTTTATAATATTAAAGTTTGTAGGTAAGAAAAGTAAAATAGCTCTATAAGAAAGAAAGGATGAAATTCTGTCTACTTTCAAATATTAGAAATATTTTAGAAAATTGAATTAAACAACTCAAATCTTCGTATTAGTGACAAAAGTTTTTTATAACAAAATCCAATATGATATACTATAAATACATGTCTAATATCTTATTAATTTATAATAATCCTTATCAATAAAAATAATAGAACCCCTTTTCAAATTCCTCATAAACTTCACAATGCGTATCGTCACACTTTTTGAATTTAATTTGGTTTAACGTCAAAATATATGTTTTGTGAGCACTTAATTTTTGCCCCACATAGAAAATTACTCATAAAAATATTTCAAAAATAATTTTAATTGTTTTAATGAAATTTTAGCAGTTTTTCTTTATTCTTTTGCATTCTTCATGCATATTTAGAAATATTTTAAATCATAAAAATCATCAAAAATTATTTTGTCGCTTCATTTAGTGTGTTAATTGCATTTAAGAATTTAATCATAGGTTAAAATCATGATTAAGAAAAAAAAAACAAAATTGCTTTAATTCCTTTTGGTTTGACTTCGATTTTGCTGAGTTGTTGAAAAGTATTTCGAATTGCAAAGGATTTGCGTTGTTATGTCTTTTCCCTGTTTGCTAGTTGAGCTCTTGATTTTGCTGGTTCGGCCCTTTATTTGGTCAATTTTGCTATTTTCGTCCACATTTAGGGTTTCAACTAGCAGTGGTTGCTAGCAAACCAATACTTCCGTCCGAATATGACCCGGAGATTATAAACCGGTATCCCAAATTCACTTTGTTATTTTAGTTAGTAGTTGTTGATTGATAAATTACTCCATCTAATGCGCTATAGTATATATAGATGCCGAACCAACTTGTATGTTGATTGCCATGTAATTAATTGTTTTAACTGATTTAATTATGGTTTCTATTTATATTCTATTTTTAAAGGTTATTGAGAAATTACTCCAGCAAATATGCATAGTTATCTTTAATTAGTAAAAAAGCATTTGGTCTTTTCTGGATGGAAACTGTAGCTAATACTAAATTGTGAAACAAATGAATGAGATGATGTTTGTGGCTTTTATGGATTCACATGTATGAGCCAACAATTTTAACTTAAACTTTACATGCTCTTTCCTATCAAAACAAAAATATCCTAAGTCCTAGTGTGTACGGTAAAATAGAGAGACTCGATTATACGGACTCGATGGCATATCTCGAGAGCAAACTTGCATCGAAGTGAGTTCGGGTTCGAGGAATGTATAGACCGATGGATCGGGATCAGACTAGGTCGACACCACGATAACAGAATCACGGGATATCCGCACTTAATCATCAATACATATGAGAATCTCGGAGCCCATAGAGCTATTAGCGGTTAATATTGCTAATCATGTATTTTACTTCCGCAATTAGAATCATTCCTTATTTAGTATTCTTTTTCTATATAAATAGGAACCCTATTCATTTGTAGGGTATTATTATCAAAGTTATCATTATATACAAGTTCTCACTTACACTGCTGAATACGAACGCTCTTTTGTTTGCTGCTAGTTCTTCATATTATTGTTGTTCATATTATTGTTGTTGTTCTTACTGTTCTTGGCAACTTTTCTTGAGTTTAATCCAGACCGAGGTCGATAACTTGCAATTATACGGGTTCAATCCATACAAATCGTTTAATTCACTTATTTACTTAATTATTCACCAATTAGCATTAAATTAGATCGCATATCCTTATAACCACTTTACCAATTTAATTGTTACTCGTATTTCGAGGTAAATAGTTTGGCGCCCACGTGAGGCTAAGGATAATAGTGATTTTTCAGTGTTAATTCTGGTATAACACACTATTTTACGCTTGTTTCTTGTCAAGAATTTTGTTTTCAGGATAAGTCATGTCAAACTCACAAAACACAGCTGCACATGGTGACACCGGCCTGGGGCTCCACAGGGAGAACGAGAATGTTGTCGCTCTAGGAGTCGAGGTTCCACAAACTGGTCTCGGAGGAGCATCGCCCTCTAACCCGGTCGACGTCGGTTCACACATTGCTTTGAATGCAGATTTAGTCGGAGACCCCGATGGAAGCATACGCAGAGAGGGTCGGATCGACGTCGAGGTACCCAGGGCAGATGAGAAGAAGGTGTTAGTCTCCAAGTCATATTTGAAATGTTGCAAGCCCAATAGAACACTATTACCCGGTTGTAGGATCAACACGGGGCTTCGAATAGGGTCGAGCAAGAGGCTACTCGCCGTACCGAGCCAGTGCCTGAAAATTTAGGCAACAATACTTCGACGACCGACCCTGCTATAATGAGAATGCTCGAGGAACTTACTAAGAGGATAGAGTCAGGGGAAAAGAAGATTGAGGCCAACGATAAGAAGGTGGAAACCTATAACTCTTGAGTTGATCAGATTCCGGGGGCACCACCAATCTTAAAGGGAATGGACTCCAAAAAATTTGTACAAAAACCATTTCCTCCAAATGCGACTCTGAAGCCCATACCGAAGAAATTCAGGATGCCCAATATACCAAAATACAACGGGACCTCGGACCCCAATGAGCACGTTAACTCTTGTACATGTGCCATTAAAGGAAATGATTTGGAAGATGATGAAATCGAGTCAGTATTGCTGAAGAAATTCGGAGAAACCCTGTCAAAGGGATCTATGATTTGGTACCACAACTTGCCTCTGAACTTTATCGATTCGTTCGCCATGTTGGCAGACTCGTGTGTAAAGGCGCACGCCAAAGCTATAAAGGTTGCAATGAGAAAGTCAGACCTCTTCAAGCTGAATCAGAGGGAAAACGAGATGCTACGAGAGTTTGTATCTCGATTCCGAATGGAACGTATTAAATTGCAACCAGTTACCGACGACTAGGCTGTTCAGGCTTTCACCTAGGGATTTAATGAGCGAAGTTCAATCGCATCATGACAACTGAAACAAAATTTTATAGAATACCTGGTTGTGACTTGGGCAGATGTTCACAACTGGTATCAGTTGAAGATTAGAGTTGAGGACGACCAACTGGGAGCCCCTTCGGGTTCAGTGCACCCGAGCCGGTCGACAGGTAATAACCAAAGGGATTTTTACAGAGAATCGAGACCAACCAAAGATCGATATCAGCCGTATGTCTCATATAGAAGATACAACCATACGGGACGTAATTCCACCCCCAACTATTGAAGGGGTGATCAACGACATAATTCTCGGGGACTCATGAGCAAGACTGGATTCGACAAGTACGCGGATCTCACAAAAGCACCTCGATTATCGGAATACAATTTCAGCGTCGATGCCTCGGGTGTCGTATCGGCCATTCGAAGGATTAAAGACACTAGGTGCCTAAGACCGACACAAACTGATCCTTCTCGGAGAATACCTAACTTGATGTGCAAATACCATGGCATACATGGACACAAGACCGAAGATTGTAGACAATTAAGAGAGGATGTAGCTCGATTATTCAACGAGGGTCATCTTAGAGAATTCCTTAGTGATAGAGCCAAAAATCACTTCAGGGAGAGAGACGCTGACAAAAAGAATGAGGAAGAAAAACCTCAGCATGTTATCCACATGATCGTCGGTGGAGTCGATGTACCGCAAGGACCTGTTTTCAAACGCACCAAAGTATCGATTACGAGGGAAAAATGGACTCGGGATTACATGCCCGAAGGCACCCTTACATTCAACGACGATGAGACAGAAGGCCTCTCCCAGCCACACAATGACGCCCTAGTAATTTCTATCTTGCTAAATAAAATTCAAGTTAAACGTGTTCTTATGGATCCAGGTAGCTCGACAAACATAATCAGGTCGAGGGTCATAGAACAGCTCGGCCTACTTGATCAAATTTTACCTGCATCTCGAGTTCTAAACGGCTTCAACATGGCTAGAGAAACAACAAAGAGAGAAATAATCCTACCAGTAAACATAACCGGGACCATCCAGGACACAAAATTTCATGTCATCGAAGGTGACATGAGGTATAAAGCACTGCTCAGAAGGCCATGGATCCATAACATGAGAGCAGTTCCGTCGACCCTTCACCAAATGATGAAGTTCCCAACAGTGGACGGGGTGAAAATAGTTTACGGGGAACAACACGCCGCAAAGGAGATGTTTGCAGTCGACGAGGTAACACTGATACCAGCACCCTCGACCTCAGAAAAGTCGAGCATCAAAGATAAACAAGAAGCCAAATCACAATCACCGCCCCCTGCCTCAACCGAGCGGATAACAGGTAATCGAAGATGATGAAGAGTATTTTCTCACTCCTCAAACTTTTATCGTTCCCCAAGAATTGGATGCAACTAAGTCGATTGTCGAAGAGCTGTAATGGGTGATACTCATCGAGTATCTACCCGAACACAATGTATACCTGGGAAAAGGGTTAACCCCCGAACTCAGAAAAAAACTCAATCAATTTCTTATTTATAACATGGATTGCTTTGCGTGGTCCTATTTAGATATGAAAGGAATCCCACCCGAGATTACAACTCATCGGTTGAGCCTGGATCCCAAGTTCAGACCGATAAAGCAAAAGAGAAGGCCTCAATCCTTGGTGAAGCACGCCTTCATAAAGGAAGAGGTAACTAAACTCCTTAAAATAGGGTCCATTCGGGAAATTAAATATCCCGAGTGGTTAGCCAATGTAGTCGTAGTCCCCAAAAAGGGGAACAAGCTTAGAATGTGTGTAGATTATAAGGACTTAAATAAGGAATGTCCAAAAGACTCCTTCCCTTTGCCTAACATCGATCGAATGATCGACGCCACGACTGGCCACAAGATACTTACTTTTCTCGACGCCTATTTTGGTACAACCAAATCTAGATGGACCCTAAAGACCAGGAAAAAACTTATTTTATCACTAAATATGGAACTCACTGCTATAATGTAATGCCTTTTGGGCTAAAAAAATGCGGGAGCTACATATCAACGCCTAGTTAACAAGATGTTCGAAGAACAGATAGGGAACTCAATGGAAGTTTACATTGACGACATGTTAGTTAAGTCCCTGCGCGCAGAGGACCATTTGACTCATTTGCAGGAGACATTCAAAATCTTGAGGAAGTACAACATGAAGCTCAACCCCGAAAAGTGTGCCTTCGGGGTCGGCTCGGGTAAATTCCTCGGCTTCATGGTGTCAAATCGGGGGATCGATATTAAACCCGACAAGATCAAAGCCATCGAGGACATCACCTTCGTGGACATCGTGAAAGCCGTTCAGAGGCTAACTGGATGGAAATTTGCCCTAGGCCGGTTCATTTCGAGGTCATCGGATCAGCGTCACACGTTCTTCTCCTTGCTTAAAAAGAAAAATGACTTTACATGGACTCTGAAATGTCAGAAAGCATTGGAGGAGTTGAAACGGTACCTATCGAGCCCACCTTTTCTCCACACCCCAAAGGTAAATGGAGAAGCTATACTTATATTTGGCGGTGTCCGAGATAGCGGTAAGTGGAGTGCTAGTCCGAGAAGAATAAGGTACGCAGTTTCCAATCTACTATGTAAGTCAAACTTTAGGAGATGCTGAAACCAGATATCCACACCTAGAGAATTAGCACTTTCACTAATAAGCGCATCTAGAAAACTAAAGCCATATTTTCAGTGTCATTACCACGTATCCCCTTCGAAATATATTACATAAGACCGAGTTATCGGGCCGATTGGACAAATGGGTCGTCGAACTTGGCGGGTACGATATTGAGTATCACCCCCGAACGTCCATCAAGTCTCAAATATTAGCAGACTTCGTGGAACACTTTTCACCAACCCTCGTACCCGAAGGGGAAAAGGAACTTCTATTGAAATCGGGAACCTCATCGGGGGTATGGACCCTCTTCACGGGCGGAGCCTTGAACGTGAAAGGGTCCGGACTTGGTATTGTTTTAAAACTGACTACGGGCAATGTTATTAGACAATCAATTAAAACCGCTAAACTGACTAACAACGACGCCGAGTATGAGGCTATGATTGCAGGTCTTAAACTAGCTAAGAACTTGGGAGCGGAAGTCATTGAAGCTA
This sequence comes from Nicotiana undulata, assembly GCA_005239495.1. NCBI lineage: Eukaryota > Viridiplantae > Streptophyta > Magnoliopsida > Solanales > Solanaceae > Nicotiana > Nicotiana undulata. The sequence continues at coordinate 21,458 of ML266786.1, forward strand.
AATGTGACTCCCTACTGGTAGTTAACCAGGTAAACGACACCTTCGAAGTTCGAGAAGATATGATGCAACGATATTTAGACAAATTGCAGGTCACTTTGCACCGCTTCAAAGAATGGACTCTGCAGCATGTACCTCGGGAACAAAATATCGAGGCCGATGCACTTGCTAACTTGGGATCGTTGGTCGACGAAGATGAAATTAGTTTGGGGACTGTCGTCCAGCTCTCAAGGTCCGTAATCGAGGAAGGGCATGCTTAAATAAATTCTACAAGCTTAACTTGGGATTGGAGGAACAAGTATAAAGAATACTTGAAAAATGGGAAGCTACCCTCGGATCCTAAGGAATCAAGGACCTTATGAACTAAAGCATCTCGGTTCGCATTGGACGAGGACGAAACGTTATACAGAAGGGCGTTCGATGGTCCATTGGTCGTATGCTTGGGGTCGAGAGATATCGATTATGTTTTACGAGAAATCCATGAAGGCACTTGTGGAAACCATTCTGTCGCAGAGCCACTAGTTCGAAAGGTCATCAGAGCAGGATACTATTGGGATAACATGGAGAAGGACACCAAGGAATTCGTTCGAAAATGCGACAAATGTCAAAGGTTCGCACCGATGATTCACCAGCCCAGTGAACAACTTCACTCGGTCCTATCCCCGTGGACATTCATGAAATGGGGAATGGACATCGTCGGTCCTCTACCATCGGCCCAAGGTAAAGCTAGATTCATACTCCCTCCATTCCAATTTATGTGAACTTGTTTGACTGGGCACGAAGTTTAAGAAACAATGAAGACTTTTGGAATTTGTGGTCCTAAACAAGTCAAAAATGGGCCCAGAGTATTTGTGTGGTTGTAAAAGCTTCTCATTAAGGGTAGAATTGTAAGTTTAAGCAAAATTGTTACCAAATTTAGAAAGGGGTCATTCTTTTTGAAAGGAACCAAAAAGGAAATAGGTTCACATAAACTGGAACGGAGGGAGTATTATTTATGACTGACTATTTCTCTAAATGGGTTGAAGCGCAAGCCTTCGAGAAAGTTAGGATAAAAGAAGTGATCGACTTCATATGGGTTATTGCGTGTCGATTCGGGATACCTGCAGAGATAGTGTGTGATAATGGCAAACAATTCATCGGAAGTAAGGTAACAAAATTCCTCTAAGATCACAAAATAAAGAGGATATTATCGACGCCATATCACCCTAGTAGAAACGGACATGCCGAATCAACAAATAAACTATCATCCAAAACTTGAAGAAAAGGCTAAACGAAGCCAAAGGGAAGTGGAGAGAAAAGTTGCCCGAGGTTCTATGGGCATATCGAACGACATCGAAATCCAGTACCGGAGCAACCCCATTTTCTTTGGTCTATGGCTCCGAAGCCTTAATACCTGTCGAAGTTGGAGAGACCAGCGCCAGGTTTCGACATGCAATAGAAGAATCAAACCGCGAGGCAATGAATACCAGCCTCGAATTGTTGGACGAAAGACGAGAATTGGCGCTCGTTCGAATGGCTGCCCAAAAATAACGGATCGAGAGATACTACAACAGAAGAACCAATCTTCGGCACTTCAAAGCTGGAGACTTGGTCTTAAGGAAAATCACCATCAATTCTCAAGACCCTAATGAAGGGAAGATAGGTCCTAACTGGGAATGACCCTATCAGATCCTCGACATAGTCGGAAAAGGGTCATACAAGCTTGGAACAATGGACAGTGAGCCATTGTCGAATAATTGGAAGATATCACTTCTCATGCAATATTATTGCTAAGGTATGGATATCTCTTTTTTCATTTACTTAAATATAAGAAACTAACTTATTGCAGGTGGACGACCCAAGAAATCGAGACCTCAGGTTTTAAAGTACGCGTTGCACTCTTTTTCCCTTAGACCGATTTTTATCCCAAATGGGTTTTTCCGGAGAGGTTTTTAACGGGGCAACAACTATGTGCTACCTGGGGATAATTCAACAGTATCCAAGGCTTCTTTGCAATCAACCTCGAATACTGGGGGGCATCACCGTCGGATGTTATGTAAATTTTTCTCGATAGGAAGAATTTTGTAACAGGCCAAACAGTTGAATGAACCGTGTCCATATAGAATAGTCGAGCCCCGATAACAAAACATGAACGCATGTATGAATAATGCAAAGAAGTTCCCTCTTTTTCCCAAAACATCTCGTGTTTGAAGTGGGATTTCTATTATACAAGTCGTATACTTATGATCTATTGCGCAAAACTAACACTTGTGAAAAAGGGCTCGAGGGCCAAGTGTAAGCGTACCTCGAACACTTGGGGACTACTTACTCGAGCTATCTAAGTTTGAAGTTATAAGACCTCAAAGAGGCACCCCCCGATATACAAATGTTATCGGGAAACAAGTCCAAGAGACATACCCGAAGGCTACATCCATATTAAAGACTACGGTCATATGAAAAGTCTACGACCGAAATAACGCGGCTCGGAGACGTTCGACTTCCTCCATAAACTAAAGGCCTTCAAATACTTCGAAAAACCGGTTAAGCAAGGCTACCCTCGACAAAGCAAACAAAAAAGAACTTCGATAAAATCAGCCCTCAAACAAAAGGCTTCGATAGTATCAGCCTTCCAGAAAGACTCAAGAGGTATTAAACGGGTTCCGATCGTTGAACCCTCGAAAAAACCAACGGGTACGAAAAACACATGCTAAGACATAAAAAAAAATTCACGAAGTCTTTTAGCCGAAAAAAGGGAAAAATTATAGCCGGTTTTAGAGGCCAGACTGGACCAACTTAAAGAGCATAAGGGCTGACTTAAAGAGCCTAAGGGACGATATAAAAGAGCCCAAGGGCCGATCTCATGAGCCAAAAGGACAATACAATTAAAGATCGAGACCACGCTCTCATTCAATTCAAACCCAAGGGTCAGGTTATTACGCGCTTAAACAAACAATTAAAGATATAACGGCAACCTCGAAAGCTTAACAAACATTGGTAGAAACCTGAGGGTCTTACCCTATCCCATAAAACTATTCAAGCTTGGTTATTTGGTAACTCATCTGCTAGTTCGAAATGAGACAAGTTATCAAACGAGTTTCAGACTCGGGAGCTTGCCTTCATAACTTGGGGACTCGCCTTCATAGCTCGGGGACTTGCCCCCGGAAAAATACAAAGCCTAAAGGTTTATTTCGATCACAAATTGAACTAAAAAGAATTTTCCAGCGGAGACAATTAAACATACAAGGATTTGGAGACGTCAAAGGAATATTTTTCATTATGCCAAAAGTATATGTATAAAGGGGCCAGCCAGGGCCTTACAAAAACAAAGAAAAAATAAATCTAATCGGGCTGATTCTCCTCGACACCAGCTCACTCCCGAACGATTTAGTTGGCTACAACTTCCTTAGAGTCCTTACCCTCGGATCCGCTAACGGAACTGATAACTAAATATTTTACCTTATTTTACACTCTTTCGTGCTTAAGTTTTGGATAAAAGTGTATATAAATTAGTCCCAAAAGGCTTACTTGTTGTGCTTGTTGTAGGGTTTAGTCAAAAAGGGTGACAAATAGTCAAAAACCTGCTAAAAAGGAGTGAAACTTGCACAAGTACCAAGAACAAGCACAAGCAAAGTTCAACTGACCAGTGCGGACCGCAGTCCACTTTATGCGGTCTGCACTGAAGAGATTCAGAGAGGTGTTCTTGAAGGTCAAACCAACGCGGATCGTGGTCCGCGGTGGAGAGATTCAGAGAGTAGTGTTTGAAGGTGAAAACCGACGCGGACTGCGGTCCATTTTACATGGTCCGCACTGAGGAGATTCAGAAGGCATCGACATTGAAGGCTAGAAGACCAATGCGGACTGCAGTCCTTTATTCGCGGTCTGCACTGAAGCCACCGCGGCCGCGGTGACCAAGTTCAGAGACCCAGTTTTGTAAGCTAAAATCCTCACCACGACAGCGGTCCATTTTGTGCGTTCCGCGGTGACCCCGCAGGGGTATTTTTGTCCAGAAAATTCGGCCTAGTATAAATAGTTTCTTTTCTTATTTTTAGGAGAGCTTTTGTACTCTGATATTATTAGGAGCTCGTGTATAGTTTTTCATCAGCTTTTTGAGTAATTTTAGAAGGGTTTCAACATTGAATCTTTCAATTTTAGTTTGTAATTCAATTATATGGGTTTTGCTTCATCTATTTCTGTGATTTCTTTAGTTATCATGAGTAGCTAAACCCATTAGCTAGGGTTGTGGCTCAACACTAGTGTGGGTGTTTGCTGGGTCCTTTAAATTAAGGCTTATATGTTTATGGGTAATTGGTATTTGGGATGATTTATGGTTTTCATGTTAATGTTAGTTGTTGCAAACATTAATTGGAATTTATTTGACTTGGGTTCTTCATGAGAAAGAGAACTTGAGTCTAGAAAATCAGTCCAACAATGAATGGGGATGTACTCACGAGATTGATAGTCCCAATTAATGGGTTAAACCTAGAGATAGTAAAACCTTACTTGACCATATATTACTTGTATGAATTTGACACCCAATTGACCTCGAAGGAGGCAATTAAGGCAAAGCCACTCAAACTACCGAGAGGTATAGAGTGGGTAACTGTGAGCATTGGCTATATCACACTCCCCTTCATAACATCCTTGCCTTAGATATTGGAATCCGTCAAATATTCATCTCGGTGAAGGTCATAACCCTAGTGTCTTTTATCTATTAAGAAAACAACCAAAAAGATATTAGTTAGTTAATTAGAAAATTACCATTAGTATAAACCGTAGTATAATTTTCAAACCAAAAAGTATGAAAAGTGCAATTAAGAGCACATAACACTACTAGATTACCTAGAAACTCAACTCCAATATTCATAACTCTCTGTGGAATTGATCCCGATCCTTCGGGTAAAAGCTGCTCTGATCCTCATCTTGCTACTTTATAGTAGTGTAGGTGAGCGTCGATCAGGAACCTTCATCATCACAGAGCAAAGTTGCGGCCTCATCCTCCGAAGCTTTTGCCTTCTCGATCTCGGCAGAGAGGTCAAAGCCACGAGCGTGTTCCTCTTCGAGAGCCTCTCTCCGAGATCGCTGCCTAGCATGGGCGATAACACGTGACAATCTGACCTCGATAGAGGCAGAAATCTCATGCGCCCGAAGATTGGCAGCCTCGGCATCGGCTCTATAGGAGGCCGCAAGTGCCTCCGATTAAGCTTTAGCCTTAACAAGGACGACTTCAACCTCCTCGGTTCTACAGGCTCGTGCTAGGCTTTCCTCCTTCACACTTTGGAGCTGGCGCTTAGCTGAAGTTAATTGGGTTCGAAGAGCATCCTTCTCCGAGGCGAGACGCTCCAAGTGTTGCCTCAACCCTAGAGTTTCGGCCTCCTTCATCTTAGCCTCTTCTTGAAGCTGCATCACCAATTCGCCCTTCTGCTGAAACTGCGAAACCGAAGTATTTATCACCAAATCTGAATCGATATTTTACGAAGTTTCAAGAAATTATCTTACCTTCTCGATGAGCTCGGTATGATCTTGACGATCTCTCGCAAGTTTAGTTCGGATGGCCACAATTTCCTCCTACTTTCGAACATAAAGAAGTTTCAAATCATCCCGCTCCTCAACGATCTTTTTGATCTCGCCTTCACATCGAGTCAGCTCCGCCCGAGATTTGAAAGATGCCTCTCAATGAAGCATTAAATCCTGCTTACGAACAAAGGGGTTAATATCACACTAGATACGGGCACGAGCAAAAAAGGGAAAATACTTACCCGCTTCAAAAGACGTTGAGCTTCGTTGAAAACAAACGACGCGTCCGGCTCAGAGTCGTCTTCGAGCCTGTCAAAACAATCCCGAAATATGTCACCCCCTTCATGACCTAGATCCGCATTTGGAGTTTTCATAGCCTGAGCATCTTGGAATTGCCCCTCAAAAAACGAAGGGTCGGGCGGTGAATCATCTATATTTATTGTCCCGAGCGAATCGCTTGGGACACTCTCCCCTCTTCTAGGGGGATCAGAGGTAGATCCTTCGGGAGCGTCCGCTGATTTTTCGGCACAACAAGGAACTTCCTTACCGGTCGATGGCCCGGGGACTTCACGAACATCTTTATTCGAGATCCCCCCAACTTGAGAACGAGCCGGCTCATTCACTGCTGGCTCGACAACCTCGGAAGTTGAAGTGCTTCCCCCTTCGTGGGCTATCAAAATAAGTCGTCATCATCATCTCGTGCGTTGGGAGGCAAAATGACGGTTTCGACCCTCGATTTTTGGGCATTGCTTTTCTTGGGCTTTGGGGTATCGGAGGACGAACCCCTTCGCCTTTTCCTCTCCTTAGGCGGTTGTGGAACTCCCCCTTCACCAGGCGGGGGTGGCCTCATGGATATGTTCTCTCCAAGACCTGCACGAAAAGAATGAGTTAAAAACCGGTACTCCTACGGAAAGACGTCGGCTCATAGTCAGTGGAGCTCACCATGATTCTTAGCTTCCCATCGACCCTTAGACAAATCTCGCCAACAACACACAGAGTATGAGGAAGTGGAGGCTAGTTGGCGGACCCAGCCTTCGATGTCCGGGATAGCACCAGGGAACCAAGCAGAAGTTGCGCCACGAAATGGAATTTAGATTGAAAAAAGAAATTTATCAAACAAGAAATCAAACGCCGATGACGAAAATTGGACTTACATTTCATGTTCCATTCCTCGGGGAATGGCATCTTCTTGGCAGGAATCAAATCAGAGGTCCTGACTTAGACAAACCTACCCATCCAGCTTCGATCTTTGTTTTCATCTATGCTCAAAAATAATGTTTTAGTAGCCCCGCGCTGGAGCTTTATCAAACCACCTCGGTAGAGTCGAGGGCTATACAACCTGATTAAGTGGTTTGATGGTGAAAGGCATTCCCTCGATTTTGCTCGAAAAGAATCTGAGCAGGATTAATATGCACCAAAAAGAGGGATGAACTTGCCCCAGGGTCACTCGATACTGGCGGCAAAAGTCAAGTATGACCGGGTCCACGGGCCCCAATGTGAAAGGATAAGTGTAAACACTCAGAAACCCTTTCACACAAGTGTTGATATCCTCATCAGGCGAAGGAGCCACCACTTCTTTGTCACTCCAATTGCAGTCCCTTTTCACTCATTCGAAATCACCCTCAGAAATCGAGAAAATATAAGGGGACATGGGCTCACAACAACAATATGATACTTTATATAGGCGTGAAGATTGGCCGAAATACTCCTCCAATTTTTGCACCAAAATTTAGAAGACTCTAGTAAAGAAAATCAATATTCCTATAATGTCTTTCCTTAAATTAAAGCCCTACTTCGAACACCTTTCTTCTCATGCTAATATTTCCATAAATTAAATCCTTATTGAACTTGTAAAATTTCTTGTAGCCAGAGAAATCAATCCTTCCATAAATATTGCCAAAGAATTCTACATTAAAAATATATTTGCATTATCACATACTTGGTCCTCAGGATAATTTATTAGTACACCAATTATCCTCGAAGTATCTGGTTCGTCAATGATTGCTGATCATTAAAATCAATTTTAATTTAGCTTAACACGCCTAAAACACAGTAAAAAGGGCATTAAAGTTTAAAACACGGTTTAAGTTTTAGATGTTACTATCTGCAAAACTAAAAACTCAACTTAATGCTAAATAAAAGAAAGACCTTACGAAGTATTATTAAATATTTTATCTCACTAAGGTAATTAATTAAAATAGTGACCTATAACTAGTTATTGTATCCTATGAACCACGTAAAACAAAAGAATAATTATGCTGAAATATTAATAAATTATTGGTCCTACTTGTGTGACGTTATATGGTATGTAGCTGAATATTCAAATGCTAAGAAAATAATTTTAAGTGGATTTTAATTATAGCTAATGTGCGCGTTCATTTTCATCGCAAAATGAAAATTAATAAATGCAGTAATTTACATGCTGGTGTATTAATATTAATTCGTAGATCAATCAGCACTTAAATCAGTGATTAATCTCAGATAAAGAAAAGGAATTTGAATTTTCTGAATGAAAGTCTCAAAGCATCTGATGAACAAAAATAATTTCTATTTTTGGAAAATTTTCAAAAGTTTTTAAAGCTCGATTTGAGGTGCGATTTGTGATTTTGATGTTGTTATGCATGATTTGAGGCCTCGAAGAAGTCTATATTATGTAACGAGACTTGTTAGTATGTTCGGATGTGATTTCGATCGGATAGGTTTGAGTTGTATTGTGCTCGTTGGATTCGAACGGTGCATTTCATCTTCCAAAGTGAAATTTTTTTATGAGAATTCGAATTAATTAGAGGTCTAAGATGGATTGATAGATACATAATAATAAATAAAATAAAAGAAAAAGTACATAAGTCAAAGGGTAACGTGGACCACTAGTCAACAGTTAATTCTCTTATAACCCGTTTGGACATCAGATTCTTTTTTTTTTTTTTGCGAACTTTTTTTATAGTTTTTTTAAATTAGTGTTCGACTATAAAATTTATAATTTACTTGTTTTTTTAAATTTTTACTCAGATGACTCACAAAACTTTAAAAGCAATCCAAAATTATATTTGTGTCCAAACACAACTCTAATTTTCATATATGATTTTTACTTACAAATTATTTTTCACTTTTTTGTTGAAATTTTACAATTCTTATGTCCAAACTCCCACTTACTTTCATCAACCAACTGTAAACTGTAAGATTGGGTTCAGACAAAAGTAAATTAGTGTAATTAAGCCATCGCATAACACGCTACTTTCCAAATTAAAGCAGGCTTAAATAAAAGGTCTAATAAGTTCGCCGGAGATATTGAAAATTCAACAAAATTCGCTCAACCGCCGGCAGCGCCACCACACCGAAACATGGCGATGCAAACCGGCGTCGCCACTTCTAAAGTACTGATACTCGTCGGCGCAGGTAATTTCTCCAAAAACATATATCTTTATATTCCATTTATAGTTGCTTTATTTCCAGTAATCAATTGAAAGGAGGAAAATAGAGAGAGATTCGTTTTGGTTCTTAAGCTTGATGAAATTAGCTTAATTTAGCTGATAACTTGGAACCTTGATCTAATAGAAAATCAATCAAGCAACTACGCTACGCTTTGTTCATAGTTAAGGTGGACTATATGAATTTTCTATATTCATTCGGCTATATTGAGTTAATTGAGTACTCAGCGAATTTTCTTGATGACGGTGGCCTCCGGGCCAACTTGCATGCATTTTGACCTATTTCATCCGTTATTGGGTAACTGTGTCCATCAATGCTTAGGCAGATGGGATTTTTATGACAGTGGTCTTTGGACTAGCTTGTGCGCACCTCTACTATTCCACTGGGTAACTACTACCTTCCAACGTAAGGAGGTACCAAGTAACTCTGCCCATCAAGGTTTTGGTAGATGGAAAGATAATCACCTACAATCTCACCTGAGATCTCGTGGTTCTCCTCCCACTTTATTGACCACTAGGCTACATCTTTGAGTATTACATTGGTCGTTAAGCTATCCAAACTCTCCTTTATATCCAACCTTTACATTTTCTAGAGGAGTTACCTCTAATTGTACCGTAGAGCAGAAATTTCATTACGACTCAATATAATATTGGATGTTGGGGAAGAAAAGCAGTCCTAGATTATTAGCATCTTCAAAATTTTGTCGCAGTTTTTGATCGGAGTTAATAGTTCCTTCAAATTTTATAGGTTCTTTTTGGCTAAGTTGCTCGGACACGGGTGCGGATCTAGAGGTCGGATCTTTCAAGATGTAAATTTTAAGATTTGGGGATACGGATCCTAGTACGGATACGGGTGAGCGGGGATCCGGCTAAAAATAATATGTAAAAAAAATCTCTCTAATTTATGAGAAATTTTGTGGAATACTTACGTATAGCTTGTAAAGTGTGGATTTCCTTTTTATTCTCAAGTTGTAGATAAGTAAAAGATTGATTTCCTAGATAAGATATGCTATTTTCTTCAAATTTACCCTAGTTTTAGTTCCGATTTCGGTAATCAAATTGTATTTCGTCTCGAATTTTTCTGTCCGTCGTGGTCAAAGTATCCAAAATTGTTTGATCAGATCCGGTACGGATCCCATACCCACACCCATACTAGTGTCGTGTCGACACGGGTGCGACACCTAAACTGCCATGTCGGAGCAACTTAGCTTTTTGAGACATGACAAATTTGGTTGTGGTGTAGGTTTGACTGGGTCAGTGATATTGAAGAGTGGAAGATTATCTGATCTTATCTCACAGCTTCAGGAGGTGATAAATGGAGTGAATGTGGCTGAGACATTACCTGGTAGATATGATACTGCTCTTCTAGCAGCTCAGGTATGCATTTATGTTTTTGTTACATTTATCTTGTGCTTATCGAAGTAGATTCATCAGATGTTTTGAAGGTAAAGCATATAAAACAAGATAAAGAGAAAAACCATACAATTTTATTCAAGACATTATGTAATGTGTTACTTCAGATTTAGTCGCAGAGGGGGCTCTAATCACATGATTAAGGGAAGCCATTTAGCCGTGTCAAAAGCGTTTATCATAAAGTATACTTCGAAACTCGTCGGTACCATCTTCGTTCCTCGAAATAGAAGAGCATATTATTTTTGTTGACCGGAAATAAATAATAAATAAATAAAAGATTCCTCTTTGTAATAGTTTAAGCTTTTAATAAGCCAGTCACACAATTCAAGATGGTGGCACAGTACGCAGACGTCCTGGGTTTGAGTTTCGCCTCCATCCAGCAGCAAATAATATTTGCACACTCTTGACTCAAGAAAAACAATCAGAATAGAGGGCATATTGGCAACCTTGATAAATAAATAACTTAATAAAAAAGTCTTACTTCTAATGACTTAAGCTTTTAAACGAGCTGGTCAGTGGTCAATTCAATCAACAGCTTTAAAGCATTACTCTCACAAAATATGCTTCACCAAAGAACTTGATTTCTGCTTGTTAATGTGCATGGCATTTATATGTTCTCCTTACTTCAGAGTTCATTGTGTGCGAAACAGAGATAGAACGTAATTTTAGTTCTGAACTCACAAGCCGTAGCTTAATTACTTCTTTCTTTTTCTTGTCACACTCAAACAACTCCTGATTTGCACTTTATAAGATGGAGCCAATATGGTTGATACTTGGTGGAAAGGTTCTTTTACTGAATTGGTAGCCTTCTTCTGGAAGCAAATGCAAAGCTTGGAGTTGTTGTTTGATTTAGAATTCGCAAAAATTTTACTGATAAAAAATGGAATATGCAAAAACTTCTTGCCTGGTCTTCCATGATGTTGAAATTTTGAGGCCTGCCGAACTTCTTTGATATCATAGTGTTTTACATCGTAACATCAAATCTCATTTATACGCCGTACATCCTCTATGTGTGTTGCTTATCTAAAAAAGAAAGAAGGGGCCGTGCTATATGTTAATACAATGTTACAATTAACAAGTACTAGCATGTTTCTTATATAACTCCACTTTGTTACCTCATCCAAGCCTTTCTTGGTTCTGATATTGCCTTCAGATTCGACAATTAGCACAGGACATTCGGGAGATGAGCATATCAAATCCAATTACTATTTATAAGGATTCTTCCTCAAGTGGTATGTTTTTGTCTTTTTATGTTCATTTTAAATTGTGTTACCCATCTTACTCCAAATGCTGAATTCTCTAGAATGGAGATCTGTAACTTCTTAAATGTACCCTGATGGTTCTGTTTTGAATTATGTAACTACGGTTCCTGTTTTCAACATGAAAAGTGGAAGTTCTTTAGGCCCTGTTTGTTTGTAGTCTTCCTTAGTCTAGAGGAATATTTCCTTACATTTTTGTTTCCTTTTCTGCAATATTGCTCTTTCTTATCACGTACCAAAGAGCACACCTGCCCCAGTTGCGGCTAGAATACTAGGAATATAAATACGCTACTTGTCCTTTATGGACGATCCAGTTGAAATAGAGCTGACATGGTTATGGGCCTTTGTTTTTTTAGGGAGCTACGCTTCTTACATTCTTCCAGCTGCGGCAGTTGGGGCGATGGGATATTGTTACATGAAGTGGAAGGCAAGTGTTCACTGCTGCAGTTTGTATCTATTGGCACCCCAAGGATTTATTTTCGAGTTTTGTTACACTCTTTTTGCAGTTGTTATAAATCACATGTGCTCTTGCTAATCTTTCACAGGGTTGGTCATTTTCTGATGTAATGTATGTCACAAAGCATAATATGGCGACTGCTGTTGCATCCGTGTCAAAGCAGTTAGAGAATGTATCTGAGGCGTTGGTTGTGAGTCAAGAATTTGTCAACAATTTTGTGGATGATCTGTGCTATATATGCTAACAGCTGTTCTCATTCTTCTTTCACTTCTATTTCTTTTGTAGTCTACAAAAAGACATCTGACGAAGAGGCTGGAAAACTTAGACTGGAAGCTAGATGAGCAAATTGAGACATCAAAACTTATTGCTAATGATGTAAGGAGAACAACATTTCTTCCCATTCTCCTTTTGACGTGATGTATTAGGATGGATTCTTTTATCTTATGGGTAAAATAGTTTCGCGTAATTCTTGTTTTCTCACCGACATGCCAAAGGAAAAAAGATATTAGGTTCTCTCTCGGTTGTAGTGAAGAATTTTTTTTGAGGGGAATGAGGCAGGAATCAACTCCTTTGTAAAACTTGAGAGACGTATAACAGAAAATTACCAGGACAAACTTGCCGTAAGACCTAGAACTTTGTTGGTTGTATGTCAAAATAGAGGTCACAGAATAACTATCACTGGCAACTTGCTTGAATATCTTAGTAATCGATTTTATGTATAGAGGCACGTGGAGACTTTGTTTGTCAAGGCTCAACATCAGATGTTTCTTTATGCAGGTGAGTGACGTTAAGGCTAATCTGAATCAAATTGGTTTTGATATAAACTTAATCTATGAGATGGTGTCTGGACTGGTAAGTACATTGCTTGACAAAGTGTATCAATATGGTAGTGCTAGTAAAAATCTGCTGGCTAGTCATTTTGTAATTTTTCAGTTGTTGCTCAATTTGGCAGGAAGGGAAGATTGAACTTCTTGAGAGTAACCAGGTGAATATCTGAATGTGTTTTGTAACATGCTACTTGTTCCTATGTTCTGTCTATCGTTAATGTGTAGCTTCACAAGTTGTGCTTGTTTATTTTTCCCCACTCCACAGGATGTGACTAATTCTGGTTTGTGGTACTTGTGCCAAGTTGCTGGGGGCATTAAGGATGATCAAAATCCTAAAGTTATTCAGGTATTTTTTGTGTTCATATATGAAAGCCTTTTGACTATTGTTGTTCTTCCTCTTTGTTCTCTTTCTTCCTCCCACAAGGAAAACAAGGAGCATCTTGAGACTTTTCTTGTCTTTTCTCCATTGCGTTTCGAATGCTTGCTTGCATGTTTCTATTGCATTTTGAATCACTGTTTGCATTTCCGAGAAGAGGTAGAGGGCGGCCTAACAAGAATTGGGGAGAGGTGATCAGGCAGGACATGGCTAGACTGCAGATTTCCGAGGACATGGCCCTTGATAGGAAAGTTTGGAGGTCTAGCATCATGGTTGTAGGCTAGGGGGTAGTAAAGCTCTCCCTTTTTATTCCGGGGTGGGGCGGGGGTTGGATAAGGTTGATCTTAGACGACTTGCGATTTTTGTAGAGCTCACACTATGCTTGCTGTTTATCTTAGCCCCGGGGCCTTAGATACTGGCTAATGGTATTGCATGTCATTTATCTTATGGTTTTTATGCTTATGTTACTATTTCTACGGTTTCTGCTGGAGTTACTAATGGATTGTCTTTTCCTGTTTTCATCTCCGTCTTCCTGAGCCAAGGGTCTATTGGAAACAGCCTCTCTGCCCCTATCGGGTTAGGGGTAAGGTCTGTGTACGCATCACCCTCCCCATACCCCACTATGTGGGACTTTACTGGGTAGTTGTTGTTGTTGTTGTTTTTTGCATTTCTGATTACTGTTGTGATCTCTGGTTATCGCTGTGTCTTTTCCATTCTGCCAACCATTGACTTTCTCCGTTGGTGCTTGGAAAATTATCCTATTAGATTACTCGAAAGGACTTTGTAATTATGCTGCTGCTAAGAAAAATTTTGGCGTCTTTGATATCAGATGTTATTGGTTGTAATAAAAACACGATCTCTTGGAAATTTTTTATGTTTGTTACTCCTACTTTTTGCTGGCTATGCATTAAAATAGAACTGCAGTTTTGCTGTCTCTTTCTTTGTGGAAAAATACTCTATTTGTCCTTCATTGTTCCTAATTGTTCAAAATGTAAACATGTATATTCTTATTTTGGCGATTGGATTCCGGAAAGGGCATCGAGGCTAAGCTGATAGAGCATTCAAAGGTGACTCCCAAGGAAAACTGGGTGAAGGTACATTGACTCTGTCGAACCTAATTAACTGTGTTTGGTTGTCCATTCAATGGTTCACAAGGTCTAACCAAACGGTTTATTATAATTCAGGGGCTTGAGTTCATTGCTGAATCTAATGAATCAAGCGTGCCACCGAAATCGGTTACTGATACAGAAGGAAAATTTCTTAGTGACAATTCTGCTAAAGATCCAGTTGCTAGCAAAATGAGGATTCACAGATCTTATCCTGTTGGGTTGTCTTTAACAAGGAACGTGTTGGGTCCAGGATTCTGATCTCAGTTTTTCCTCTATTCACAGTTAGATTACTTGGATGTGATTACCCAATTCATTTCGTTTATATTGATCCACAGCTGGTTGATTTGTGCGCCTGCGGTCGCCAACAACATTATATATACATGGTTGTCTTGTTTGTGTTTTTTTTTCCTTCCTTTTAAACGTCGTATAAAGCTGTATTTGTAAAAATATAATAAATGCATCTCATTTTGGTCATAGATTTGCAGCCTTAAATTTTGTAAAACTGTGCTAAAAACTTGCTTGAACCTCGATAAAGAGAGAAAGATAACGCCGTTGCTTAAATCACTAGGCCAAGGGATAATGAGCATTCAAATCATCAGTGCTAACTAGTATGAGACTGGCGCATATTGTCATTCCCCAACTAATTTGGGATTAAACCAAAGTTGTAATAAAGGGCAGCCCGGTGCACTGCTCCCGCTATGCTCGAAGTTAGGAGAAGGGCAGAATCACAACGGTCTATTGTACGCAGCCTTACTCTGCATTTTTGTAAGAGGCTGTTTTCACGACTTCAACCCGTAACCTCCTGGTCGCATGACATCAACTTTACCGGTTACGCCATGGCGCCCCTCTCTAAACCATATTTGTAATCTAACGCAAATATTAACAATCACCATATGGCTAAGTTCGGCCAAAAAAACAACAAAAACTTCTCAAATTCTCAATTGACGGTACAAGTACATTTGATATATTCTCGGATAGCTCATTCGTCCCTTCTTCTTACTTTGCAACATCTCGCAAAATCAAGTCGAGAAGAAAGAACAACACTATTCCGAGAAGAAAAAAAAACAAATCTAAGATCTCCAAACGGCCCGAAGAAATTGAAACATTGCCTCCTGAAACTATCTCTTCTTTTTACCCCCCTTCCCAGATTTTGAAGAACCAGCTGCAGAAGAGGATGCAGGCTCCTGCTTCTTAGTCCTATTAGGATGTCTCCGGACCAACTCTGCAACATGAATCATAAGTTGCTTCCCTGCAATATACAACCCCAGAAGTATTAAAGCTGGTTCAAACAAGCTTTCACAAAACCAAATTACAGGAACTGAACTAGAAAAAACAAGGAAATATACTCAAATACCACAAACATCAATCAAATCTGGCTGTATCACAAGTACTTTTTCTGACAAGCACAACCGTGCTAGTAACGTTACTCGATTTCTTTCAAAACACAATGATATCTGTCATAATTGAAAACAACCTCCATACGTGCACAATGCCTCACATAACTAGAGGATGTCAATTATTTAAGATAAGCCAAAAAGTTTCATGAATAAAAACAGAGTTGATGTAAAGGAAAAGAAAGAAAGAAAAAGAACATGTACAAGAAGTGCATGTGGCTCTCAATTGAATCCATCCAAAAATAATTTATACAAGTAGGAGTTGCTGGGATACTCCCTTAGGATAAAAGGTTATTATATATTTCTCATGCTTTCACATTGAAATTCTTTAAATGCTTGAGACCCGAATTACCCCAGTATCACATAAGCTCCTTCACAGCCAATTTAGAATCTTAAGCCAAAAATTACGCACTTCCCATTTTCTGGTAGGGAAAAACCGTCCAACAATTGTTATCCTGCTGATGTATGCAATAGCATAAATACCCAAACTGCAGTAGAAAATATCAATAAAATCTCAAATAGCGCAGACGTATCTCGTAGAGCTTTGTCGGAGAAGATTTCATTTCTCGATTTTGCAGTAGGTTTGAAATGAATTAAACATGCCCTTATCTATTTGGGGTTCGAATACACCTCTATTTCCCCACTTCCACTTCTCATATACATACCAATACCTGCAACATAGTTTCTAGTTAACCCAGCGTTTTCTGCTGAACAAAGACATCGAAACCACTGTCTCCATTCTCTGAAGGGGAAAAACTATGATGCTAGGTTGTCATAGACGGATTGAGCTTGTCCTTTAGTTAAGTACCGATACATTAGCAATTTTACTGAAACTAGACCTTGTTTACTATCCTCAATTTCATGGAAATCCAATGACACAAATCCTGATATATACTCACAACACACGATTGTTCATCCTCCTACTTATAAGGACTTCTCTTCCAACCAAGAAGTTGTGAGTTCGAGTCACCCCAAGAGCAAGATGGGGAGTTCTTGGAGGAAAGGATGCCGCGGGTCTATTGGAAACAACCTCTCTACCCTAGGGTAGGGGTAAGGTCTGCGTACACACTACCCTCCCCAGACCCCATTTGTGGGATTATACTGGGTTGTTGTCACAATACGGCTTCCCACAGATGCTCTTCACAGACATGTTTATCCTCATGCAAAGGAAAACCAATCATATTGAAGATCTAATTTCTTCTGTTTGCGTTTGTAAAAACTTGGTGTATACAAACGACATTCCTCGCTATTTTTCTTGTAATAAAAAAAAACTTAACCTGGAAAAAGAACCATTTCTATTCCAACTTTCCTCCTCTATAGAAGAATGGATTAAACCAAATCTTGATAACCATTTCCCAAAGAGGACCTTATAGAAAGTGAATACATCCCAACTCCAAATTCCTATCCTTAATGAACACCTGGCAGAGAAAGCATATACTCCTATTCAAGTTGTTTCCAAGACCCTCCTACAAAATCATAGTCTACGACTTTCTATGTAGAGTTGCCAAAGATAACATCAATTGTGAATGGTGGCTATAGCTTCACAAGACTGGTATAGAACAATTTTAGGCCATAGATTAATGATGTTCGCTTCTCAATTATCATAAATGTTTAAAATTGTTTTTTTATCCCTAAGACTTTCTTCCACAATTTAAGAGCATAGAAAACCGACTACTCATTACATGTCAAACAAACACGCAGATCGTTAAAGCTTAAAGAAAGCTCAAAAAAAGTATGAAGTCACTCAACATGTTGTGAAACTATAATGCTTTGCCAAAGTTTTTAACAAGATAAGAGGACAGAACAATGGCAAAAAAAGAACTTACGGGAAGAAATGGCAGGATTGTAAGGGGTTCCATCTTCCTGCTTCAACAAAACTCTCACTCTTCCTCTTTGCATAAAATCTCGCGGATATGCCTTATCAAGCTGTTACAACAGATCAGGAATATAATTACAAACAAATTCTTTCTCATACTTATAAGTTTACTGATTCAAAAGTTTAGAAAGCATTAATAAAAACAACATTGATCACAATTGCCATCTTTTTTTTTCTTAATGGCGCAATCATCCTTTTATTCGGGACAAGGTGGGAGTGGCCCCTGTGGAGGCAAAGATGCGTGAGGCGAGGTTGAGATGGTTCGGGCATGTTAAGAGGAGAAGCATGGATGCCCCAGTCAGGAGATGTAGCTTGAGCTAACCGAGGACATGACCGTAGATAGAAAGTGTGGAGGTTGAAGATTAGGGTAGAAGGTTAGTAGGTAGTCGTGCGTTTCCCTTTGTCTTCTCTAGTTCGATAGTATAAGAGCTAGTACGGTACCCTTTTTTCCTTAGTTTGCTATATTCGCATGTTTTGTTCCGTTATTACTTGCCGTCGGTAATTCCGTAGTTTGCTAGCAGTACTTCGTTCATATTCTTGTTTGTTACCTTAGATTTAGTTTTCTATATATATTGTCTTGCTATTACTTGTTATCGGTACCTCTTTCATATTCTCTGTTGCTATCTTCGATTTAGTTTTCTAATTATTTGTCATGCTATTACTTGCTATCAGGGCTTCTAGCCGAGGGTCTATCGGAAACAGTCTCTCTGCCCCTTCCAACGTAGGGGTAAGGCTCCGTACATCCTACCCTCCCCAGACCCACTTGTGGGATTATACTGGGTGGTTGTTTTTGTTGTTTGTTTGGCGCATCTCATCCTTATAGGATCAACGGTGCTCGACATATCACCACAATTAACTTCTTTCTCATAAGTAACAAGAACACTTTGTTTTTAAACAATGAAAATGCTATATTCTATTCAGAAATTTGCTTCATGAGTAAATTTTCACCCAACCAATCATCCGGTGATGAACGTCTTTGCTGGGGTTCGGGGGATTTGGTAAACTAAGTTAGAGTCAGTTAATTCCAGCTGTTATTTAAATTCCATTCCCTGAACAACCCCTCACTCTTTGTCTTCTATTGCCCTAATGAAAAAAATTTGAAAACTTGTAACAAAAAAACCAAATAATTCATATAAGTGATTATTAAGTATTATACTAGTTGCAATTAAGAGTATGTTGTTATTATTACACTTACATTCGTTCTGATATTTGCCAGTCATATTGGTCTGGTTAGGTGTCTGTATGTTTGCGTAGAAATGCGAGATTTAAATAGTCTAGGGAACTCTAATTTGCCATAAAAGATGAGTTATTTGAGTAATCTAATAAAATGATCCTGCTTAAGGCAGATAGAGATGACAGTTGGGGCGGGGCGGGGCGGGGTAGGGCAGGGCAAGCCTTAACCCACTAAAATTTTGACCCGCTCTGTCCTACCCCGTTTAGCCTTTTTCCAAATTTTTGCCCCGCCCTGCTCTGCCCTACTAAGCCCTGCCCTGCCCCGTTTAGGTTTTCTTTCATTTCTTTCTCTTTATTTAAAATTGACGTGCCAGTAAAAGTATTTTATTGACATGACATAGTTTATTTGTATCAGTTGAATAAAATATGATTTTTATCAATATTATAGATAGCTTATTAAAGAGTAAATCCCCTTAAATTAATGCTTCGGCCCAAGTAAATAGCTAACTGCTCAAGTCACTTTTGAATTTTTGTTTCCTTCCGTTATCATATTCTTTTTTAAGTTAATGAATTAATTTGACTGTAAATTGCACAACGGAGTTCATTATCTGTTATTTTAAAATACAACATCAATTTATTAAATTCAATGCAATAATAACTAGATGCAGATAATCAGATCTTGAAAGTTAAAAGCTAGTATTTCACTGTTAGGAGTAATTTAATTATATGAATTTTCTTAACAATCTTCCTGGGAAGTGGGAACTCTTGTTTAAAGCTGAAGCTTGAAGCTTCAAATTTCTAAAACGAGCTGTATGCATTTAAGCAATTTCAAAAGCTCTACATCTTGCCCTGCCCTTCCCTAACCCATTAATGTTTTTTCAAAAATAATATTTTGCCCTGCCCCGCCCCGCCCCGCCCCGCCCTATTTAGATCTTCACCTGCCCCGCCCCATCAACAGTTTGCCCTGCCCCGCCCCGCCCCAACTGCCATCCCTAAAGGCAGATAAATACGGAGGATTCATATCACCGACCCATCTATCTCAGGATCAAGGCATAGTTGAGTGATTGTTATAAACATCTTCTGTTTCCCAATTATCTACAAACAACCAAGTATACACTCAAACACGTCGAAGACATAATTCAATAAATAAAAACGTGCTCCCTCTAACAGTTTAACCTTTTAGATGAGATTATCACACATCTCAATAAAACATAAATATACCGATACACATAATCATACAGAATTTTATAAACAATGAAACAAGCGAAATATCGACGATGAAACAAACCTCGATAGCACAAGGGATTTTGAGGTAGTTGCAGCAATCACTAATCTCAGTAACAGTAGGGTTTTCACATGCTTTTGTCACGCAAATTCTCCTTCCTTCAGCTATTGTCTTCTTTGAATTTATATAAATTGGATACATTATGTTCCACTTCTTGATATTCTTAATTTCACTATCCATCTTTCTGATCTCTACCAAAAAAGCACCAAGAAATTAGAATATTCTTAAAAAAAGGGGGTAAATTTAATTATGATTAACAATAGTATTTACCGTAAAATTGATTGAAATTGAAATTGAAATTAAGGAGAAAACATGTACCTTGATAAAGGAGAGAATTGAAGATTGAAACTGTTGATCGGATCGAATGAGAACGGGGATTTGCAGAATTCGGTTTTGTTTGGTGAACTGGGCTGAGTTTTAGGGCTTTTTTTTTTACAGAAATGATGGAATTTGGGCCTTTAAACTTGAAGTCTAATTGCTTGATGTAGTCCAACTCTGTTTTAAGGGAGAGATGTAAAAATACTACGGGCAAGCCAGTTTTCGGATTGGTAATTGAAAAATAGCCAGCGTTTGCAAAGTCAATGAAAAATAGTCATTATCCGCAACATGGAAAGTTCTAGCATAATATACTGGAGATTGATGTACCTGTGTGTGAATTTCCAGCATAATATGCTGGAACTTCAGCACACGGGAAGCTCCAGCATAATATACCGGAGATTGAAGCACCCGTGTATGAACTTCTAGCATATTATGCTGGACCAATATAATATGCTTGAACTCCAGTATATTATGTTGGAAGCTCACATGTAAATATTCGAACTCCAGTATATTATGCTGGAATATTTTTCGGATTTTGAACAATATATTCGTTCAGATTTATCTTTAACAAAAAAATGATTAAATGTCGATTACTTTTGAAACAGTGACTATTTTTCAATTATCACTTGTAAATCTAGCTACTTTTGAATTTCAGCCCTTAGTTTTTTTTCCAGTTATTTGGCAACTAAGCAATAATCACGATATCATTACGGTTCAAACTGGCGAGAATACAGTTTTGATTATGACCTCTGATATAGTTATTACTTACAACTAATAATCTTTTGTGTAAAATAATAAAGGGCCAAGTACCCGTTGGAGTCCTTTGATTGTTTTCCAAGTTGCTAGTTCTAACACCCAAGTTGTCACATATTTAGAAACTTCACCTTTCGAGCAAATCAAGTTGATCAACCCAACTTCATTTTGAAGGGTTGTTCCAAGGGATGGGAACCTAAAATTTAGCGAAAACGACGTTGTATAGTTGCTTTTAAAGTAGTTTTTTCTTTATTTTTAGCCCGCGTCAGAAATGAAATACATTTGGCGGCTGAAAAAGTGTATAAAATTTATACAAAATTTTATATGTAACATTAAAATGTATATCGGATCTATCGAATTGTTTAGAATCCTCTCATAGCTTCCTCTTTCCATAGATATACAGATTATAAAACGTCAATCAGCTCATCACTTCCTCATCCTCAACCTCCAGAGGAGTGGAAGAGACTTCTTTGTCGTACTTGTTTTGACTTTTGCTCTGACTTCTTCTCATCTAAGCATGTGCTTCGACCTACAAAAGCTCATGCGAGCGGAGAATATCATAATATATATAATATAAACACACACAAAAATATATATTTTTCGACTATTATTTTGAGAGCGGCTACACAATGTGGTTTTTAGACCAGTTATACCAGAACTATAATACTATAATTAATAATCCCTGAATGAATTCCTATCAAATGTAACGGCTTTCGTAAAAATTCTCGCAAAATTCAGAATGAAAAACATCTCAGCAACCTTTTAAATCTATTTTCTTAATTATTGAATTGAAGCAATATAAAAAATTAACTGAAGCATTTATTCATGACGACGCTTGTTATAATTTTCATAGTTAAAAGAATTTTTTTCTCACAATTAAGTTGGTGTACAGACTTTAGTGTACCACTTGTCTAACTTGTGTTTTTGCATGAATATTTCAATGTCCAAGATAAAAATAACGAGTAGAAAAATCACATTTGAAAATGAAAGATATGTTTGGCTATTGTCATTGTTTCATCAGGCCAGCCGCCAACTCCACTTTGCCATGAGACTAATGATTAACACAATTATTAAAAAAATCATAATTAATTAATTAGCCAACATTTTTAGAAATAAATAGGTTGACTATAAAATTATATTGCCCAAAATGCCAGCTTTTTTATTATCATAATAACCTGTCAGTGATGTGGTGACGCACTAATTAACGCTGAACCACTTTGATTATTTATAATTAACTACCGACCAATTCAATTAAATGAATCTTAAAATTGTAGTTACGTCATCAATTGCCCTGTAAACCAAAATAAAAATAAATAACACTATATAGTCGCTCTTAATAACCGAAAAATATATTTTTTTTAATGTATATTCTGTATGTTATATACAAAAGTTATATAAATTTTGTGCACTTTTCCGACTACCGAATAT
Organism: Nicotiana undulata; assembly: GCA_005239495.1. Taxonomy (NCBI): domain Eukaryota; kingdom Viridiplantae; phylum Streptophyta; class Magnoliopsida; order Solanales; family Solanaceae; genus Nicotiana; species Nicotiana undulata. Next base: position 44,044 of record ML266786.1, read on the forward strand.
AATAATTTCTGTCGCGAACTAGCTAAAAGTAATATATACCCCCATTAAATATGAGAAATTTACTCTTAGACATTAAAAATTAAACTTCATCGCGATCATTCAGAAAAAACAATGCTATCACATTTCGAAATTTTATTTCAATAGTCAAGTTGATATATATTAGTAAAATAATACTTAGAGATAAGCATGGATTCTATAGACTTCTTCAATTGAAATAACAAAAGATTAATAGTATGAATTAAGTAAGACTTCCAAAATAGAGGGAGGGAGAAAATATCATATTATTATTTTATTTTTTATTTTTTTTGTTAATAATTTGTTTTCTTCAGGAAGAAGTCAGAAGAAATTTTAATTTAGATATTTAAAAGTAGTTGGATGCCGATTTGATAACCAACATTGATTCTTTCATGGAAGATATATTCTACCCCAACCCCTTGGTGGTCCTACTATTGGTAGAATTTATATAAAATAATAATAATAATATGAAATATGTTTAATATATTTTATTTTTGAATTTAAAAGAGAAAAATGAATTATAAAACTTCAACTTGCTATGCCCACTAACTCAGTCCTTTACACAAGATCTTTCTCTTTTCTAAAAAAGAAAAAAATATTCACAGTACTATTTATTTTACATTTTCTTAAGTTTGATACTAATATTTGTGTGATAACCTTCTTAAATGTAGTTTTATTTAGCTTTAATTAAATTCATGTTTACTTGTTAATTTATGATATTGTAACGTAATTTGATTAAGTATTTTGAGTTGTCGAAGCAAACAAAATAGGTCATGAAAATATAACTACATTTTAGTTACCCGTTGTATTGTATCGTATCGTTACAATAAATAAAATATTTGTTTTGATTGGTACTTAAATTCTATTGTATCTTATCGTTAAATCCGTCGTTACATAACGATGGACAGTGTCATTATGAAATGACCGATTTGGTTTGGTCGCGTTCATCGTCTATATTTTGTTTCTCTCATCTTATCCTTCCTTATTATTAATTAATCATAATCCTTTACCCTACATTTTTATAAAATAATTCTATCTCGTACCTTATTTTTTTTATATTACAAATTTATTCATTACATTATTAGTGTATAATATCATGAAATGACTGCAAATAATATAATCTATCCAAATATTATATATATTAAAACGATACAATACTATACGTTACATAAAAATTATCCAAACAAGCTATTAGTATAATTCGATGTTATTCTAGTTCCACGTTATCCTATTTGCGAAGCTTATTAACGAGAATTATAAATGGACTCTCTTTTATTCTTCTTTAATATATAATAAGAAATAATATCTCTTGGTATGGAATATTTTATCTCTTTAGTGGTTCTGTCTAATGCAAATCTGAATTAGTGACCAGTAAATTTCTGATACAGAATACTTAAAGTAGAATATATTAATTGCGAGAATTGATACAGGCCTTGTTTTCTACCTTTGTAGTACTCCATAAAACTTTATTAGTTTCCTCATAATGTTAGGATATACTATTAGACGTCGAAAAGGGTTTATGCTGAGAATCAAAACCTCCATTTTGTGATTAATAGGAAAAGGATAAGAGATGTAGGGTGTGTTTGGTGAGAAAGAAAATATTTTTGAACTTTTTCATGTTTGGTTGGTTACTTGGTTTAAATATTTTAGAAAATATTTTTTTCGTAAACTTATTTTCATCCAATTGGAAGAAAATATTTTCCCTATCAAAAGAAGGGGTAATATTTTCCAAAATTCTTATTCAACTTTTCCCGCCCTATTCCTCATCCCCACCAACATACCCTACACCCCCCACCCTAATAAAATATTAATACTATTTTCTTATCATGTTATAGATAGATTTTTTTTTTCATTTCAACAAATAATGTATAAAAAGTATTTTCTTTCATTTCAACAAATGATGTAGTAAAAAGAATTTTATTTTATGTCAACAGAAAATGTATTTTCCATGATGTAGAAAAAGTATTTCTTTCTTACAACAATGGGTTACAAAGGAGAAAGAGAAGACAAAGGAAGTTGAACAAGAAACTGTCCCAGAAAGACATGATGCAACAACAGGAAAGCAGGGGAGTAATGGAAGAAGTACAAGGGTCAGAGGAGACAAAGATACAGAAAACAACAAGTAATGAAGAACAAACACCAGCAATGATGAGTATCAGACAAGAAGTAGAGAGGCAAAGTTGAGAGTTGAATGACATTAATTTCCCAGTCCTTGGATCAGTACCACTGAGGAATGGTTTCTAAATATTGAGTAGAGAGGAGAAGGGTGCACACACAGTACCTCCGGATATAGGAGGTAAAGCAAAGAGATTAATATGAATTGGTTAGTATGGAATATAAGGGGAGTGAATAAAAGGTACAAGCAGAAAGAATTGAAGAAAATCCTGAAAACCAAAAAAATAAAAATAGTTGCTATAGTTGAAACAAGTGTAAAGGAGAGTAAAGCTGAAAGTATGACAAAAAATATAGTCACAGGATGGAACAGTCTGAATAATTATTCATCAGCCATAAATGGAAGAATATGGGTTTTATGGGATACTAACAACTATCAGATTACTAAACTAAAGGAAAATGGCCAAATAATACATTGTGAAGTCATAAAGAGTGTTGGTCAGGCAAATTATTTGATGACTATCATATATAGCTTTAACACAATTGAGCAAAGGAAAGGGTTATGGGAAGACTTGAAGACACTAACTCAAGGTATCACAAAACCTTGGCTAGTGATAGGTGATTTTAATGTAGTTATGTATGTTGCATATAGGAATCATGGCAATCCAGTCCAGTAGGTAGATGTCCAAGACTTTGTAGATTGCATGCAGACTGCCAACTGAAATGAACTGATATGTAAAGGTGATTACTATACATGGAGTAAAATGAACTGATATGTAAAGGTGATTATTATACATGGAGTAATAAGCAAATAATGGAGGATAGAATCCAAAGTAGAATTTATATAGCTTTTGGGAATTATGAATGGATGATAAAATGGGAGAGTGTAACAGTGAAATATGAGCTTCCTGGGATATCAGATCATGCACCAATGCTACTGAATTTGGGAGTTGATCAGTCTAACATTAAGAGTCCATTTAGATTCTTTGATGTTTGGGTAGATCACAAAGAGTTTACACATATAAAAGAAACTTGGCAATAGATTCAAGATCCTTAGCTAATAAGAGGAATATGGAGAAAGCTGAAAAGTCTAAGAACTAAGTTGAAGATACTGAATAACAGAGAATTCAAGAATGTTGAGCAAAAAATGGAAGATGCAAGGGAAGAAATCGGAAGAATACAAAGTCAGATGCAACAAAAATTTGATGATGTATTACATGTTCAAGAGAGAGAGATGCATTACAGAAATTAGAAAAGTGATCAATGATAGACGAAAGCATTATGAAGCAGAAGGCAAGGGATAAATGGATAAAAGTGGGAGATGCAAATACCAAATACTTCTCAACAGTAATGAAAGAAAGGAAGCACATAAAACAAATAAAGGAACTAATGGGCTTGGATGGTAACAAGATAAACAAACAGGATGGGATTCAACAGGAGATTCTGAGATTTTACAAAGGTCTTATGGGCACAGTAGTTGAGAGTCTTACAGCAGTTAATTGAGCAATAATGAAGAAGGGGCCTACACTAAGTAAAGAGTAGAGAGTGATGTTAAACACAGAGGTAACTAGACATGAAGTGTATGAAGGGCTAAAAGGAATAGGAGATGATAAGGCTCCCGGGACATATGGTTACAATGTTGTGTTTTTCAAAAAAGCATAGCACGTATAGGTGATGAGGTGACCAAAGCAGTACAAGAGTTCTTCATTACAGGAAAGTTATATAGAGCTATTAATTGTACAACCATTACTTTGATACCAAAGATAGAAAACCCAGTAACAATTAAGGAGTATAGATCAATAGCATGTTGCACAATATTATACAAGTTGATTTCAAAGATACTGACAGCTAGAATGCAGAAGGTAATTGAAGGGATTATATGTGAAACACAAGCTGAATTTGTACCAGGAAAAAGAGTAGAGGATAATATTATACTGGCTCATGAATTAGTAAAAGATTACACAATGAAGCACATTTCATCAAGATGCATGATCAAAATAGACTTACAAAAGACCCGTGATTAAGTTGAATGGAGTTATTTGGAGCAAAATTTGAGGCTGCTAGGATTCCCAGAAAGATACATAACATGGGTGATGGAGTGTATAAAAATAGTGAACTATACAATTATAGTGAATGGAGAACCAACTGAACCTTTTAATGCCCATAAGGGACTGAGATAAGGGGATCCTATGTCTCCATCTCTGTTTGCAATAGCAATGGAGTACTTAAGTAGAACACTGAAGGACATGACAAAGAGAAAACAGTACAAGTATCGTCCCAGATGTGCTAGATTATCTCTAACTCATTTATGTTTTGCAGATGATCTTTTAATATATTCCAAAGGAGAAGCTAAATCAGTAAATGCAGTAATTGAGAGTTTCAATCAATTCTCAACAACATCAAAAATTCAAGCAAACACCAGGAAAAGTTCAATATATTTTGGAGGAGTGGGACAACAACAAGAACAGATACTGCAAACATCAGAATTTACAAAGGGAGAATCACCTTTTAAATATCTGGGAGTGCCACTTTCAACTAGGAAATTAACAATGATACAATGGAAACCCATCAAAGATAAAATTGTTGCAAGAATCACTTCATGGACAGTAAGAAAATTGTCATATGTAGGAAGAAACCAGTTGATAAGTAGTGTCTTATTTGGAGTCCAAACTTATTGGGTTCAATTGTTCATATTACCAGTAAAGGTAATGAAAGCAGTGGAATTTTTCTGTAGAAGTTACCTATGGACTGGTAATAATGTCATAACAAAAAAAAGCATTGATCAGCTGGGAAAGAGTATGTTGTCCCAAAAGCAGTGGAGGATGGCGTCTTATTAACATGAGACTTTGGAATAAAGCAGCCATTAGCAAGTTATACTGGAATGTGGCACAAAAAGAGGATAGAATATGGATAAAATGGATACATGCATACTATATAAAATGGCAGCAGATAGATCAAGTTAGACTACCGCAACATGCAAGTTGGATGGTGAGAAAAATACTATAAGCTAAACAGATCATAGATAAGAATAATGTGCATATATGCAAGGAAAAAGGGGTCATCAAACAAATATATCTCCAGCTATTGGATGATCAACCTAGAGTCCTATGGAAGTGCATGATGTTTAGTAATGTTGCGAGGCCAAAAGCAAAGTTCATTGTGTGATTGCAGATGCAGAACAGACTACTCACCGCAGATAGGCTGAAGAAATGAGGGGTACAGATAGATGACAAATGCAGTTTATGCCATAAGGAAAAGGAAACACGAGGCCATCTCTTTGTAGATTGTGAATACACAAAAGAGGTAGAAACTAGTGAACTGGCACAGAAGCAAAGATTGTCGGCAACTAACTGGGAACAACATATGCATGAGGTGATTAAGAGAGCTAAAGGCAAATTCAGGGAAGCACAACTATTCAAGATGTTATACATTGAAATAGTATGTAGTATATGGATAGAGAGAAATAAGAGAATTTTTGAGAAAACAATACGAGATGGGATAGGATAGCCAAAGAGATGGTTTGTGTATGTTGTGCACGAGCTCCTCCTAGTATAGTTGATATAGTTCAAAGTTATAGATTTTAAATAGAGAAATAGGAAGAGTATGGGAGTTATGTAAATATGATACTTAAGTTGTGATAACTAATTATGGCTCTATGTAAAGATTCACTGGTGATTAATACAAAAGTTAGTTACCAAAAAAAAAAAAAAAAAAGTATTTCTTTCATTACAACAAAATAAAGACTTTCTTTTTCAACACAAATAGAGTATTTTCTATTTATTTATGGAGCATAAATTTCAACGTTCTTTTCGCGTAAAAAAGTAAAGCAAACAATAGTTCCTTTGTGTTTAAATTTTTGAAGAAAATAGAGTCCCAAAAATATTGGGTATTTTGGAGGAAGAGCAAGGAAACATATGGATTTGGGAGACAGGGTGAAGAGAGTAGCATTAAAAAATATTTTCCTAAAAAAATATTTTCTATTCTCTAACCAAACATTAAAAAATATTTTTCAAAGTTTTTTTTTACCCACCAATCGAACAAGGGAAGATAACTGATAAAACTATTCATTTTTCATAAAAATATATTTTAGAAAAATATTTTACATGAAAAATATTTTCCGTCGTACCAAACACCCCGCAGTCAAGATTTTTATTACTTATTATAATTGTGAATTTAATCCCAAGTGTTATGACTATCGTACAAGTAAATCTATAGACATATATTTAGTGGTCCCAATGTTGTTTTGGAATTAGCCTATAAACCAAGACAAATAAAAGGTGGTAGGCCTCCGTTTGAAAAGGCATTGAAAAAGACAAAGGAGCTGCCTTAGAAACTGGAAATTCGTCATGGCCAACTAATTAATTTGTTGTACAATGTGCAAAATGCAATAAAAGTATAGTAAGAAGAAGAAAAAAAAGTGATTATTAACAATATTTTATTATTACAAATAAATATAGCCGCCCCGGTGGACGACACGTTGGAAAAATTAGTAAATTATGTGTAAAACCCAAATTACTAGCATGTGCGGCATACATTGACTAGAAAATAAATAAATAAATAAATAAATAGGTATTAACATAGTAAATTAAGTTAGAAGTATTTGTAATATGAGTTCTACATAATTTGGTAGCTTTTCAAACGTGTCATCAACCGCTTGTTTGATGGTTGTCAGCTGTTATATTGTATAGTGTTGTATATTAAATATAATATTTATTTTGGTTGTTATTTAAATTTTATTGTATCGTTAAATTCATTGTTACGAAATAACAGAAAGTACCATTTTATGAAATGATCGATTTGGTGTGATCGCGTCGTTACTTTTTTATTTTTTTCCTCTCATCTTATAACCTTCTTTATTATTAAATAATTATATTTTTTTTCTTTTACCCTATCGTATTGTATAATAATTCAATCTCGTATCTTACTTTTTCTTTATAATTTTGCAAGTTTATTCTTCATATTATTGATGCATGATATCATGAAACGATAACAAACAATACAATCTACTCCCTTCGTTTACTTTTACTTGGCAGATATACTAAAAATAAATTTTTATTTTTACTTGTCACTTTACGCATATCAAGAGAAGACGATTTTCTTTTTCTGTTTTACCCTTAATTCATTAACCAACATTCATGAATAAATAATGGTGAATTGTACCTTTCCAATGCTCAATGTTGGAATTCACAAAGAACTCTTCATTATCACCCTGCACTAAACACAAAAGTCCACTAAAGTCTTATTTTATTCTCTTATTTTTTAGAGTATTTTTTTCTTCAGAAGTTATTTGGGAATTTGGGTTCAATTATTGAGTATTAATTAATAGTGTTATTGTGGTAAAATTGCCAAATAAATTATTATTTCTTAAGGGACGTGAAACATTAAAACATGTTAAATAAAAGTGAATGAAAAAATATCTAATTATTATATATATTAAAATAATACAGTACAATATAATATAATATTAATGATACGTCAGAAAAGATACATAAGAGCCATTCCAACAAGCAATAAGTGGCAAATCCGTATTGGCTTTTCTATTTATATTTTTTTTTGTAATCTTTGTGGCCACTGAGGAAACACAGTAATTAGCTTACTGCCATTAATGCTCCCAACACATTCTTCTTTGTTTAGAATTAAATTATTCCTTTTTAAAAGCTTAATTAGAAGTAAAAAAAGGAAAACAGTTTTTTCTCGTAAGTAAATCTTACCTACCGAAAGTGATGGCTTGTTCAGTTGAGTTTCCTTTCAATTAATTTACTGGTGGAGAAGGGGAGGCTTCAACTGTGAAACTGAACAAATGGAACCCATCATAACATTGTGACTTTTGGCTTCATCTATTTTTTGGCGGTTTCCCGGCAAGGGTTCAGTATCCGCATTAGCGTCCAATTATATTTGGATTCACACGGTATAAGGTCTCATTCGGGGAAGAATGTTCCGTACAAGGATTTTTTTAGTCGGAGTTCGAACATCAGACCTCTGATTAACTTATATTAGAAGAACAGTTTCGTCCACTACACCACATCCTTTGGTGATACTTAGAGATGTTCAAATAGAACCGAAAAACTGCACCAAACCGATTATAAAAACAGACTAGGTTTGGTTTGACTTGATTTGGTATTAAGTAAAAAAACCCGAACCAAACCGACATATAAATATATAATTTATATATATATTTTTAAGACTTTATATTGAATTCTCTTTAAAAAATATGAAAATATTTGGGATCCTCTTGTGTGTTAACCTAGAAAGTGTACATTAGCGAAAATTGTTGTTAGCCGATTGAGAAAATAACTATCATATATTACTAAAAGAATTCTCTCATTAAAATATTTTAATAGATCATGTGTTTGTCAAATTTTTCAATATTTACTAAACTTATATTCACTTATCAAAACTTTATTCATAATTTTAACAAAGTAAAATTAGAACAATATTCACGTAATAAAAAAAAAATAAAAAAATCTAAAAGTCCGACAAAATCAAACTAATCTAAACCGATATAGTTAGTTTGATTCGATTTTGATAAAAACCGAACTAACTCCGATCTAGGTACTTCCTAGTGGTGCTCATTACAAATGTTATTATAGTTATAGTACGCATATCCAACAAGTTTTATCTCCTTTTTAAGAGATTGGTAAAATATTAAATAACAGATCAATAAATAAAAAAAGGTATGACATATTTGTAGGTTAATTATTTTCTTAGTTGGTTATATAAGATCTTTTCCTCGTAATATTCATAGAAACTTGTTCAGCAGCCAACAATTGCAGAATAATTTGGAATCATTACCATTATTTGATATTGGATAGCGATAATGGCTCAATATTCACTGCCAAAAAGTATTTTTCTTTTGTCAAATATTCTATCATTCCTTACAATTAAGGTGCAGAAGCAGAAAAAAATAATTTTTTTCAGAAAATATATTTTTAAAAAACACGTTTGATAAAAATAATCTTAGAAACATTTTTTCAAAAACTTAATTAAATACTAATTGCTGATTAATTAAAAATATTTTTGAAATTAAATAGCTAAATACAAATTTTTTCTCATCATTTTTTTGTTGTTGTTAAGCAATAAATCAATTTTAAAAACTTAACTAAACATACTATAACTCATGTTTTATTAAATTTAAAAAGTTAATAAGAAGATGAATGAAAAGAAATCCAAAGATAAGATCTCAAGTATTGCCACATGAATGTAGTGTATGTGGCGCTCTCGTGGAAGATACATGCAATTGCATTGGATGACATAGGGGAAGTCCACGTGGGAGCTGTAGCACCACCTCATAGCCTCAGCCGTATTATGTGCCCTGCATGCAGGCCTCAATCTCGTATTCGAAGAAGCAATAATAAATTTGTCTTTATATAACTTATATGTTAAGAGTTCAAAGTCGTAAAAATAGTTACTATTAATATTTATATAAGAGTAGGCTATTTATATATAGTGGCGGATACTCCACGAAGAGGGTTTAAAAAGAAAACGTTAAAACGATTATAACTAATAGGAATTGATCACTAAGCTATACTTTTGAATTGTGTTAAAAAGATTCAAAACTTAATATATAAAAGTAAAATACATATTTAGTCTTATATATGCAGTATAATTTTTCGGTGAATTCCACCCCTAAAATCTGCCCCTCTATACATATATATTTTTGAGGTGACAGTCAGTTTCCAGATTCTGTATGAGCGCAAAATACTTTATATATCGAGTTAACCATTTTAATGTCGAGTACTCAATTTGAAGTAAATTAATTCAGATTCGGACTGAATTTTTTTATTTTAGGCAATAAAATGTTTGTTATCACAAGCAATTGAATTCGAATTCGAGATCTCTAATTAAGGATGAATGATACTTTTTGGTTGTTCCACGAGGATTACAAAAGATGACGCGGATATATACGAATAATATATCGTTTCTGGCAGTTCCCACTCCCCGCCATCCCGTTGTTAATATTTACGTAAAATGTATGACAATTTTATAACGATTTATTTATTATTTAAAGATTTTAACAAATTTCTCTTACATTTTTAAGAGATATAATAAATTTAATGTTCAACTGACAATGATAATGTGTGACTCCTAATTTCGAAGAATCTGATGTTTTTTCTTTAGGATAAGGGTGTAGAGAATAGACGAGGCAAATATTAGTTTGGAAAAGTTAATGGTGTGTTCAATTAAATGCCAAGTGAGAAGGGACCATAGTTGAAGATGATGGAACCTCTTTTTCAACATCGATCATAGTGATTAATCCTACTCGATCTTCCTCAAATATATTTTTTAGCAAATGGTTTTCACATTTTTATGCATCATCATATTTTTAATTAACTTGTTTTATTATCTCGTGCCAACTATTATCAACAACTAATTTGCAATGACATATGTACCTAGCTGAGTTACTGAGTACTTCCTCGTGCCAATTCACTTTAATTGATTTTTTTAATTATTTTTATATTTATTAAGATATTAATTTTTTAGTATTAATTAATAAAACTCGAGCTTTCGAATGGCCTATCTTCTCTCTCGGTGCAAGTTAACTTAACATGCGCCTAATATGGGTAAGAGAGCTCGTATCAAATCTCAGAAAGCTTTAATGGCGAGAGAATCAACTGCTTCTCAGAGAAATGCTCAGCGAGGAACTAAGGACAAGGTAGTTAGAGAAGAAACATCAAGTGAAACGCAATTGAGCCCTAATTTTAATGGAACAGTAGTGAAAAGTAACGAGAATCTCAAGCAAATCGAAGCAATTCAACTGTGGAATGAGGTACAAGCCTCTACGAGCAGCGATCAATCTGTGCATGTGAACAATTGAAGGAAATAATAGGTTGATGAAGTAGAAGAGGCGGCGACATAATTGTAGGGGAGGAAGATCTCAGTATGGGACAACTTCGATATTACAAAAATTTCAAATGCTGGGTACAAATTGGAGTATGTGCAACCTAAATCTCACGGTAAGTCAACTTTTGGTGAAATTGACCTAGATGACATAAAAACAAAAGTAGAATATTGAGGGAATGCAGTTATTTGTTACGTCCTAGGGGCTCACTGTCACGACCCAAACTGGAGATCATGACTAGCACCCTGACTATACTTGCCGAGCAACAACGTATATTTTATCTAACCTTCTTATTATCTTTAAGGGATAACGAGATCAATATAAATGGT
>ML266788.1:0-14612 GCA_005239495.1 Nicotiana undulata
GACTGTGCAGGTACTGAGGCTGGTTCGTCTGGTCGTCCGCTTGTTGATAGATACTGATCGCAATGTCGTTCCACAGGGTGAGCTGTCTTCTTGGCGTTCTCCTGACAGCACCTCTGGAGCCTTCTAGTTTCATTTTGCTCAGTCTTTTGTTCCAGAATGCGGCTTGTATATTTTGTATATGTACTCTACTGTTGTATCTATGTAGCCGCCCGTTGACACTGTGACACTAGTCCTGGCACATTCTTGTTGTAGTTATCGGGGTTGTATATGTACTGGGCCTAGCTGTGGTTCAGCTTGTTTCTACGGCCTTACCCCATGTTGTTATTGTATTCCGCACNGACCTAGACCGGTTTTGGGTCGTGACACAACGGCTCGGACCTTCATGAGTCAATTGCTCTTGACTAGTGCAATTGATTTATGAGGGTTTGAATCGTTTTCAAACCCTGCTGGAATCCGACCAAGTCCCTTAAACGCGTATCTCCTCTCCTCTCTACTGTTTTCTATGCTCCGGTTCAACAAGATCGTGTTTAAATCACCGATTCTTTTGATTTTGTTTTTATGTTTTGTCTTAGTACTTTGTCTCTATTTGTTCTTAAAGCTATGAATCGTTCTGATTAGGTTCATATTTTTCTTTCTTTGTTCTCTTGTTATTCAAGAATTAGTTGTGACGTTGTTTTGTTTAATGCTGCCCAATAATTGGCAATAATGTTTCTTGACGATCATGTCTATTTGTTAGTTGGATTCATCATTATGTGCATTATGTCTTCAATCTACTGCCTTGTACTGATTAATTGATTTGTCAATATACCATTTTAATGAGCATGACAGCCTGTAGAACTTACTGTTTCTTTCCTTAGGCATGAGTATTTATATTGATTAGTAATCCACTTGAGTATCTTAAAATTAGGGTAATTGATTATTAGGTTAACACTTAATGCTTGATCAGTGCATAGTCATGAATTAACCTAGCTTAATCCTAAAACCTCGAGATTAACTTAGTTAATGACAACATTCTAAAGGATAACTTGCTTAACTAGTTTAACCTAGGTTGATAATCTCTTAAACAAATTAGCTAAATCCTAAAATCTGTCTAAGACAATTAGGTTGGGTTTAATTAACTCAAACAAATAATTTAACCTAGGCATAATGGTTAGTTAAGTTTCTGATTTTTAGTAATTGAGTTAAATTAACCAAACCAAATCAGTTAACTTAGGTTAGGGAATTAAGTTGACTGACTTACATTAATTAACAAGCTAAACCTAGTTAACTAATAGGAACTTAATCAATTAACCCTTAACTAGTTAACTTAACCCTAGTCAAGAATAACCCCTAGTTAACTAAAAATGGGCTAACCTTTTTTTTAATCAACTAGAGTTAATAATAACCCAAGTGACTAACCCTAATACCCAATGGTAAATTCAGGGACTCCAAGGGGTACAATAGGTAATGTAGACTTAGGAAATCAGAATTTTAAGGGTAAAAGAGTCTTTCAATAGGTAAGAATGTTCTAGAATAGGGGCAGTTGTCCCAAAGATAAGGTTGACAGCTGCCCTATGTACTATTTTCAGCCTTTTTGGATGGGAATATTCCTAAGGATATCCCTTTCTCAAATATTCTATAAATAGACTCCCTTCCCTTTAGACTAGGAGGAATTGTTTTTAGAGACTCTTACACTCTTATTCACACTCTCTCTGCATTCTGAAATTGTTTTAAAAAAACATTGAATATTAGAAAACAAAACAAGAAAACTTAGGATAGCTCTTTATTCAAAATGTCCAAAACAAAACAGTAGAAAGAAATCTGGTCTCTCAAGAACTCTTCAAGGTTCTTTTTTTCTGTGGGTTTTTTCAGCTGTTGGTTTTCCTTTGATTTACTTTGGATTTTTCTGGAATTCATCTGGTTTGGGTTGCGGAGCTGGGTTTAGTTTCGTTGTTGTTTATTGATGTTGAATCCTTTTTCTTCTTGCTAATTGTTGTCCATACTTGACCTTTATTTGGTCAAGTCTTTTGCCGTTTTTCACTTTAAAGGTATGTAACACTGAATTTTAGATAAAGTTATTGGTTCATATTGTGTTTTTTTTAAGATTGTGTGAATCTGAATCTTCTTCTCCTCTATTTTTTATATAAAAATGAAGTAAGGTTACCATTATTTAAATGTATGTATGTAACTCCTGTAGTTAGATGTTAATTTTATATTTTTTATCATATTAGGGTAATTTTCACTTGGGTAGATGAGTTTGATTCCTTAATTATCAAACTCACCCCATGATGAGAGCATAAATATTAGCATGGTTGGCTGAATTTTACCCTTCAAAAAGGTACAAAGTATGTAGTTAAAAGGGCATTAGAGTTGAGGAATCTGAACCTTTGAATGGTCAGGTTCATCCTCTAAAATTCCTAAATAATCAAAGTGTCTATATAGTTTAGAATTATGTTAGTAGTACCACTAGGGTAGATGAATCTAACTTCTTAATAGTCAAATTCACCCCTTGTAGTGCCCAAACAGTAGCTTAGGATGCTGAAAATCATCCTTTTATGGACATAAAGTGGATCATCAAAGGCTCCTTAGAGGAAAGAATATGAATCCTCAATGTGATCAGATCTATTCTCTAAAACACGCCTAAATAATCAAAGTCAAAGAATAAGCATTGACTAAACGTCCAAGGTATAAAAAATGATATTCTGGGGTTGAGTTTGATCCTTTCATGATCATATTCACGCCAAACGAGTACATAAATGATTCTGTTCTTGGAGCAGATAAACACAAGCCTCATCAGGATTGGAATTGACCTTCTCATGGTCAGTTTGGTTCTGATGAATGCATAACATCCAATGAGTTGTGTGTTCTACATATTACAGAGGGAAATCTTAAACGAGAGGCCTCAAGGGAGCTTCGAGTCAGCAAATTAGTTAGAATTTTTATTTCACTTTCGTTCATTCATGAAATGTATAGCAACAGTCAAGTTACAATTCCCCTGTATCGATTTGTTAGCTCTCATTGTAATGTAATTGAAGAATGGACTGTACACTTAATTTCAGTTTTATTCCTGTTCCTAAAAATTCGAATTTACATTCTATCTATTCTGAAAAATGATATTAGGCTAAAGAACGCATGTGAAATCTATATTGAACACCTCGCTGGATCTGGAAAAAAATTGTTATTTCAAAATTCAATTAGCGTTTCGACATAAATAGATTTAGTAGGTCATCTTTTAGTATATTGTGTGCCTTATAAATCTGCGAAAATCAGTGTATACATATGTGTGAATTTTAAGACTTTAGAAACATGAGAATAGGCTGTTTAAAATTGGTAAAAATCACTGTCACAAAATTAATAAGGCTTCCTGTGGTTTGATCTTTGTTAGAAATTTTAAAAAAATTCTGAAAGAAGCGTGACTTTACCTTGCCAATTCATTTCAGAATTAATGAGTATTCTAGATCCATGTTAAGGCTGTCTAAAAAATGGAAAATCTGGAAAAATTTGTTGTGTATGTATGAACGAATATGTATTTTGATTACCATGTTTATCTGTTTATTCATCAAACTGAAAAGTAAAGATCACTAAGACTTAGCTGAATTTCCTAAACTAGTGACCTCATTATAAAGTAGTCGTAATTAGGATTGGCCAAAAGAGTTGAAACAATTTGGGGCTAAAATATGGCCATAGCCCGAAACATGCTATCTTTGGATTAATGAACACCATTTTGGGCAATCCTTTAGGTAGAGTGATACCTTTAGTTTTAAAATTGGGTAAGAATCGATTAAATTCCAAAACTACCATAATCTACACTCGGGAGTGGCAACTCATGCCCCCGATCCACAACTCAAAACATTAATAAAATGTACATAGCAACCACGGGTGCATTTCATGTGATGTGTTTGCCGCGTGCTCAAAAACAACAAGTGCACGCCATCGTGACCGGTTTAAGATAAATCCATAAGCGTCCTAATTGACTTTAAATACCCCTCCGAACAAGAAATATAAAGAATGATCGAGCATTGCCTCACATAGGCATTATAAAATCATCACAACCATAGTCTTGACCACGTAATCTACACTCGGGCGCGATAACTCATGTCCCCAACTTCAACTTCAAATTATAATAAAATCACGTGTTAAAATTGCGGGTGCATTTCATGGGGCGTGATTATAGCATGTCCAAAAGCATAACAAGTGCACGTTCTCATGAATTGTTTTTTCAAATATAAATCCATACTTCTCAAAAGCAGCTAAATTTGAAAGAGTTTAAATATACAATAGGTTAAAACACATAAATAATCGATTAATTTAGGCCAAATATTAATAGTTAAGCGACCGTGCTAGAACTACAGAATTCGGGAATTCCTAACACCTTCTCTCGCGTTAACAGAATTCCTTACTCGGATTTCATATCGCAGACAAAATCAAACAGAGTCAAAATTCCTCGGTTTGGGATTTTCAAAACAAAACGGTGTCCCGGAACATCGTCAAAAATCTGGGTGGCGACTCTGAAATAATAAAATAAATCCCAAATCTGAATAATGTCACTTAAAGTGGATAAACTCCCTTATTACCCCTTCATTAATCCAGAGGTAGTGAAAAAGGAGGTGTGACACCCTTCAAGGCATGGGTTCTTACTCTTATGGTCCCAGAAAGCTATCATTGGACTTGGAGAACCGGAAGACTCCACCAACAAAGCCTTCAATTGAAGAGCCCCCGACTTTGGAGTTGAAGCTGCTACCCTCCCACCTCAGGTATGAATATCTTGGTCCATCACGTACTTTGCCTGTCATTCTTTCCTCTTGCTTAACCCAAGTGCAGGTAGACTCAACTCTAAATGTGCTAAGGGGGAGGAAGAAAGCAATATGATGGACTCTTGCGAACATTCGGGGTATTAGCCCCGCCTTTTGCATGAATAAAATCATCTTGGAAGATGGAGCAAAGCCCTCCGTAGAACATCAAAGGAGGCTCAATGAGGCAATGCAAGAAGTGGTGAAGAAAGATATCATAAAATGGCTCGATGCAGGGGTTGTCTATCCAATTTCGGATAGCGCTTGGACTTCTCCGGTCCATTGCGTTCTAAAAAAGGGTGGAATGACGGTGGTCCAAAATGACAAAAATGAGCTCATTCCTACAAGAACGGTTACCGGATGGCGGGTGTGTATGGACTACCGCAAGCTCAAAAAAGTGACCCGCAAGCACCATTTTCCCTTGCCATTCTTGGATCAAATGTTAGATAGGCTTGCGGGTCGGGCTTTCTACTATTTTCTGGATGGGTATTCAGGCTATAATCAGATTTTGATATCCCGGAAGATCAAGAGAAGACTACTTTCACATGTTCGTACGGTACCTTTGCCTTCGCCCGTATGCCTTTTGGACTTTGCGATGCACCCGCCACTTTTCAACGGTGCATGATGGCGATATTTACAGACATGGTTGAAGATTTCCTCGAGGTGTTTATGGATGACTTCAGTGTAGTTGGGGATTCCTTCGATGAGTGTTTGAGTAATGTTGACAAAGTCCTTGCTCGCTGTGAAGAGACCAACTTGGTGTTGAACTGGGAAAAGTGCCACTTTATGGTGGAAGAAGGTATAGTGTTGGGTCACAAAATCTCTAGGAACGGTATTGAAGTGGAAAAAGCAAAAATTGAGGTGATTTCTAAGTTACCACCACCAACTTCGGTTAGGGGAGTCCGGGGCTTCCTTGGGCACGCCAGGTTCTATCAATGTTTCATTCAGGACTTCTCTAAGGTGGTCAATCCTTTGTGAAAATTGCTTGAGAAATATGCCAAATTTCATTTTGATGAGAATTGCATGAGTGCTTTGAATTGTTGAAGCACCAGCTTACCACAACTCCTATCATCACGCTGCCGGATTGGAGCTCTCCTTTTGAGCTTATGTGTGACTAGAATGATGTAGTTGTGGGGGAGGTGTTGGGCCATAGGGTGAACAGGATCTTCCACCCTATTTATTATGCTAGCAAAACTATGAACTCGGCCCAAATGAATTACACCATCACGGAGAAGGAGCTTTTGGCAATAGTCTTTCCTATGAAGAAATTTCGTCCTTATTTGATTGGTGCCAAGGTCATAGTTCGCACAGACCATGCGGCACTCCAGTATCTCATGACCGAAAAGGATTCCAAAGAGAGACTCATGTGTTGGGTATTGTTACTTCAAGAGTTCGACTTGGAAATTGTCGATAGAAAAGGGAGCGAAAACCAAGTGGTCGACCATCTTTCTCGATTGGAGGAGCAAGGTCAACCTTGTGATGGGATTGAGATTAATGACAATTTCCTCGATGAGCAACTTCTTTCGGTGTAAATGCAAGAAATGCCATGGTTTTCCGACATTGCCAAGTATCTTGTCACAGGTGTTGTCCCTTGTGATCTCTCTTCTAACCAAAGGAAGAAGCTTAGGAGGGATAGCATGGACTTCTATTGGGATGAGCCATATTTATTCAAGATTTGCACTGATAGGGTCATCCGAAAATGTGTACCGGAAGAAGAACAAAGGCTGATTCTTGAGTCTTGCCACTCCTCACCATATGGTGGTCATCATGGAGGGGCAAGGACTACTTCAAAGGTGTTGAGCTGTGGTTTCTTTTGGACTTCTTTCTATAAAGATGTCGGTGACTTAGTAAAGAGATGTGATGAGTGTCACAAGGCCGGGGGAATTTCAAAGAAAGATGAGATGCCTCTCAATACTATTCTCGAAGTAGATATTTTTGATGTGTGCGGTATCGATTTTATGGGCCCGTTTGTTATCTCTTGTGGGAACACATACATTCGCATGGGGTGGATTATTTCTCTAAATGGGTTGAAGAAGTGGCTCTACCCAACAATGAGGCCCGGAGTGTTGTGGCATTTCTCAAGAAGAGCTTTTTTACAAGGTTTGGCATGCCTCGTGCAATCATTAGTGATGGGTGGTCGCATTTCTGTAATAAAACCTTTGACACCTTGCTTTCAAAGTATGGTGTAAATCACAAAGTTATCACCCCCTACCATCCAAGGCGAGTGGCCAAGTTGAAGTCTCCAACAGGGAAATAAAAAGCATATTGTCAAAACGGTCAATGCAAATAGGACCAATTGGTCAAAGAAGTTGGATGACGCTCTATGGGATTATAGGACTTCCTACAAGACCCCGATTGGTATGTCTCCGTACCAATTGGTGTTTTGGAAAGCTTTCCATCTACCGGTTGAGTTACAGCACAAGGCCATGTGGTCCTTGAGGAAGTTGAACCTTGAATGGGATGTGGCAGCCAACCTTCGTGTGGAGCAGCTTAATGAACTTGACGAATTCAGATTCCATGCCTACTCCAGTTCGTCCTTGTACAAGGACAAAATGAAGTACCTTCATGATAAGTATGCTCGTGGCAAGGAGTTTAAAGTAGGTGACTTGGTTCTCTTGTTCAATTCTCGGTTACGTCTGTTTCCGGGAAAGCTTAAGTCAAAGTGGAGCGGACCTTTTGAAGTTGTGTTTGTGACTCCGTTTGGTGCTCTTGATCTAAAAAACAAAAGTGGGGAAATTTTCATAGTAAATGGGTATAGGGTCAAGCACTACCTGGGCAAAATTGATGACAGTCATGAAGTGGCACTTCTCCATCTCAAATGAACTTGGTAACATGCGCCGTGTCGCGACGTTAAATCAAGCGCTTCTTGGGAGGCAACCCATGTGTCTTCATTTTTTTTCTTCTTTGATTTTCTTGGTAGTAGAGGACTCATTTTTTCACTAACTGGATTTGGGATGTAGTAGGATTATTTTGATGCAGGACAAAATTCTAAGTGTTGAATGTACAGGCCTCTGAAGTTGGCACCGCGACCGCGGCTGTATTTTTGCGGTCCGCGGAGCCTCCTTATGTGAAACACTGCTCTCTGAAGTTTGCTTCGCGGCCGCGGTATTCGTTTCACGGTCCACGGAGCCTTAGCAGATGTCCCTGCATCTCTGAAGCAATCTTCGCGGACCGCGGTTGAACTTTCGCGGACTGCGGTAACCTTCTGTCAAAGAGCCCAGAATATTGAATGACCGCGGTTCGCGGTGGGTAAGATGAGTGAACCCCAGGTCCCTTCTATAAATAGTCCTTCAGGGCCTCATTTTACACTTTACGCACTTTAACTCTCCAGAGCAAAACTTTTACTGTGCCTCAAGCTTCATATTTTCAAAGTGTGCATTTCATTCATCTACTCTTCATCTCAACATCTAGCAAGTGTAATTATGATTCATTAACTTCTTAATTTGATTATTTTCTTGATTATTTGGTAGATTTTCTTCTCTTTTCCACCCTTTTTCTTCTCTAATCCTTTAACCATGTTAGGGATTGTTCATTATGCTAAGTTTAGACCCTTTGTAGCTAGTTTTACAAATTAAACACTTAGGGTTTTAACAAAATGTGCATTTGAACTTGAAAATCACTGAAAAATTGAAACCCTAGGTTTTGGTATGAGCACGGTCCGCGGTCACTTTTTCGTGGACCGCGGTGCTTGAACTATACAGTCTCCAGTGTTGACCGCGGACCGCGGTCGCTTCTTCGCGGTCCGCGGAGCTTGACTTCAGAGAAGGGGTAATCTGAACCCCACTACACCACGACCGCGGTCGCCATTTGGTGGTCTGCGATGCCTGAGCGCGAACCGCGGTCGCCTTGTCGCGGTCCGCAGTGCCCACAATCAGAGAGGCCATTCTTCCCCATTCCCTTCACTGCGGACCGCGGTCGCTTTTATGCGGTCCGCGGTCCCCCTTCTGCAGGTCCTCTATGCCTTATGCAATTCATCTGTGTATCTCTGATCTATTCACTGCTTGGGTACTAACAATGTTTAACTAATTTGAACTTGCAGAGAATGGTCCAATCACGAGGTGGTGGCCGTAAACCTGGTGGAAGGGGAGAGTCATCCCGAGGGCGAGGCAAGGGAACGATAAAACTTGCTCCAAAGGTCCGGGAAGCTATAAAAAGCACCAGGAAAACAATCCGGACACTAGACAAAGCTGCCTCTCATTCGGAGAGTGATTATGTACCTTCCGAAGCCTCTTCAGAATCAATACCAGAATACATAGATGACTTCCCGGAGAGGTTTCGGTTGACAAATGAACCCTCTGACTCTCCCCCCGCCCCTGCTCCAGCACCAGCCAATTTTGATCGTCTGAAGGCTCAGCAGCAGGGAGTGGCCACACAGACTCCACTTCGCCCACAGCTTCCCTGTCTGGTGAACATTCTGGAGATGAAGCACCTGTAGATGCACCCCAAACAGGGGGTGAACCCCAAGTTGGGGGATTGGAGAGAACAAGAAACCTGGTGGTGTGGAAAGATAGATTTTTTCAGTGAGGCAACTTTCCATAAATTCCGGGAGTGGTGGTCGGAGAGAAAATTGATAACGGAGCGCAGGTTCACCACCAAAGATCTGTTTCCACTCAACCCAAATGTGAATAGACAATTCAGGGAGAGAAAGGGTTGGGACTACTTCTCTTGCTACCTGTCGGATGCCAATGAGCACCTTGTTAAGGAGTTTTACACAAACTTGTCTTTTCTGAAGAAAGACTCCAAGGCCACCATGGTGAGAAATCTCACAGTACCTTTTTATGGGGTAGTATTGAATGCTTATCTAGAGTTTGATGAGGTAGATGACACACAATACCGAGAGAAGTTGGAGGCGGGTGATGAGGCCCGTCATTGGCTAGCAGAACATTTGGCTATCCCGGGTGAAACCCCGGATTGGTTGCAGGCAGGAAAGACCATTCTCAGGAGAACGTTGAATTTTGAGGCTAAAGGCTGGGAGGCGTTCGTGTGCAACAGGCTTGACCCAACCTTCTATGAGAACTCTATTCCTCTCCGGCGGGCTGTATTGATTGCTTGTATTATGGCGGGGTACCCGATTAATGTCGGGAATGTCATGTCCATCGTCATCACCCGGGTGGTAAATGAGGGGGATAGAGCTTACCATTTCCCCAACTTCCTTACCATGTATTTTGAGTATCAATAGGTGGAGAAGAGAAGTTTTGATGTGAAGCTGGAAAAAAAAGCCCCTTTCTCTTGGTATGATCTGCAAAGTGATGGCAACCCGAAGAGCAAGAAGTTCAAGGGTAAATCCATTGCTTCCACTGGCCAATGTGAAGAGCTAGTGGTTATAGTGGAGCCTTCTCAGCCCGAGCCTGCCATCCCAGAGAGTGCTCCAGACCCCTCTACTTCAGTAGACCCAGGGATTCCTTCATCCCCGGCATATCCTGTAACTGCCCACAGACTGAGCCAGTCACTTGCCAGTATCAACAACTGGATGCAGGCAGCTACTTCTAAGCTTTCCGTGATTTCTACGTCTGTGGAAGCCCATGCTACTCCTCCTCCACCACAGGTACCCCAGTCAATTGAGGACTCCCTCAAGGAACTTCTGGCCAACCAGAAGAAAATCCTTGACAACCAGAAGAAGATTCTAGATGCTGTTGACTCCCACGGGAAGGCATTGAAGGATCTTACAAAGGAGACCAAGAGGCTCAAGAAGACCCTTGCATCAAAAGAGTCGGTGAAGGAGATGAGGAAAGAGGTGGACAAGCTTAAGGAGGATTACCTACCATTGGAGTTGTTGCTTCAGGAGCCGGCTTCCTAGCCTGAGTAGGAGCCAGAGGTTGAGAGACCTGTAAAGAGGAGGAGGGTGTTGCCCCGTACAGAGGGTATTCAATTAGAGTTGGCAGACCCACCAGCACAGATCTAGACTGCAGAGGAGATGCAAGCCCAGTCTCAAGTCCCGCTGGAGGCACAGGGCTTTGGGGACCAGTCCCAGGTTGCCCCACAAGCCACAGATCCCGGGACCCATGCTGAGGACCCCATACAGGCAGAGGACCAATTGGGAGTTTTTTTTCCTTTACTCTCTCTCTCCTTTTATTTGAGCTTATTTTGCTAGTTAGCATTGAGTACAATGCTAGCTTTTAGTTGGGGGAGTGGCCCTATCTTGATTTTTTTATTCTGATGGATGACTGTATAATTCAGACAATATTTTTTCTTTTTATTTTGATTTTAATATGTAAATTACTTTACTCTTTCATTACTTTTAGTATTTTTCACTTTTGGTATGTATATAATGTTAGTTTCCAATGTATATATTCATCCCCTTATGTATATTCGACTAAATCCCCTCATGTACATATTCATTATATCTTACGCATTTTACATTCCGCATTTTCCCTTTCTTTAGCTTCTTATTTTCCTTTCATAGCTTCTTATTTTGAATTGTTTGCTTGCAATAAGCCTTTGGTTTTCTTAATGTCACGGTTCTTTCCAAAGGTGGAATTTGTGTGAACCGGGTGGCTCTTCCCGAGGATGGATGGTGTGACAACTTTCTTAAGGGTTTGAGTCTGTATTTTTTTTCTTTTTTTGTTTTTTTTTAATAGTTAGTGAATAAAGGTGCCTCGAGCAAAGCTTCACTTGGACCTAACACATTTGCCTTTGATCCCATGGTCAAAAATAAGTCGTTGTGTTTAGGATGGTGAAAGTTGTGACCTTGAGACTCTTGTGTTGGCCGATAATCATCAAGTGGTTTTTTGGGACCATTGTGTTTCTCAAAGAATAACTAAGGTCGTTGTGGCGCCCCGACTCTGTTTCTTTTGCAATCCCATATCTTGAGTGGTGAGAGTTTGAATTGCAAGTCCAAGTCCCGTGCCATTAGTCTAGAACTTGCCATGAATGTTTGTCTAGGCGAAATCATAAGTGAAGTTTGACTTAAGAGGTGATTATAGTCTCTCCTTGATCCAAATAGTGAATTGGACATTTGCATAGCCTACCAGTGACAATTTCCCTAGTCAACCCTTTTGAGACTTAGACCTTTTTCTTTCAAAAACCATGTTACAAGCCTTTACCCATTTTAACCCTCTCTTGGCACCCAAAATCTTTCCTTAACACAAGGCAAAAACATAAGTTTGGGGAGAGACGAGGAATTGCAACAAAGTGAATAAAAAAAAGGTACAAAAGAAAGAAAAAGGAAAGGAAATGAAAAAGAAAGAAAAAAGAAAATAAAAAAAATAAAAAGAATGAACAAAGTGGAAGAAATAAAGGGAATCAACGAAAGAAATGTGATTAAAGGTGTGGAATGCCTAAAAAGGAGAAAAATTGATTTGAAAGAACGAAAAGGTGTGACAGTATGTCTCTCCAACCCTTCAGAAAGCGCCAATTGACTCAAAGAGTCCAAGAATGTGAAACAAATGAAGCGCTTAAGGGAAGATTGAACTCACTTTGACCAAATATTTCCTACCTTTAACCAAAAGCTTTCATCATGTACCCACTAAGTACCTATATGATCTTGAGTTGAATGAAACTTACATTAGTGGTGACTCACATAAGGGGCAAGCCTATGGTACTTTGAGCCGGACTTGAGTCTTTCCTTTGAGAAAGATGAGTGAACCCCCATTATCCTCGTTTTGAGCATTACAATTCTAAAGTGAGGTGCTTAGGGAGCGTTGAGGAGTATGTGTTTGGGTTCCACAATTACCAAAGTGGTAGTAAGAGTTTCATTGATGAGTCGAGTCAACTCTTGATGCTCTTGTGTCGCACTTGAAACCATGGTTTTAAAAAGGGTCAAATTTTGTTAATGATTCATTAGCATTGGGGGAAATGGTTAGCCCCATTTGATGCTAGAGGAGGTTACCTTAGGACAGACGAATTTTCTTGAAACTACTCAAAGAGGGGTGGGGCTTGTTTTGATTGCTTGAGGAAAAGCAAAAGCTTAAGTTTGGGGGAGTTGATAACTAGGGATTTTACCTTGTTCTATACTCTAACTGCTTAAGTTTTGGATACATTTGTACATAAAATAGCCCCAAAAGCTTACATGTTGTGCTTGTTGCAGGATTGAGCCAAAATGATGACAAACAATCAGAAACCTGCTAAAGAAGGAGTGAATCTTTAACAAGTACCAAGAACAACAAAAAGACCTACCTTAAGTGACAACCGCGGCCGCGGTACAATCTTCGCGGTCCGCAGTGGTGAAGTTCAGAGAAGCCTCTTCAAAGACAAAAGACCATCGCGGCCGCGGTTCAATCTTTGCGGTCCGCGATGGTGAAGTTCAGAGAAGCCTCTTCAAAGGCAAAAGACCACTGCGGTCGCAGTCTTCGCGGTCCACGGTGGTGAGATTAAGAGGACAGGATTTTGAAGGCACAGGGCTCCGCGGATCGCGGTCCATTTTACACGGTCCGCAGTCAAGAAGACTCAGAGACTTAGTAGCTGAAGCCAAATTAGTCCACCGCGGACCGCGGTCGCTTTTACACGGTCTGCGATAACCCTGAAGTGGTATTTTTGTCCGGATTTTTGGTTGGTTATAAAGAGCTCCTTTTGTATTTTTTTAGGTTACGCTGGGTATCAACAGCAGTGGGCAACTCGTGAGTAGTCTATTTTCATCTTTTGTTGCAATTTTATCTTCATTTCAACATTCAATCTTCTTATTTTATTTTATAAATTAATCATATAGGTTTCGTTTCACCTATTTTTGTGATTTCTTCATTGATTATGTGTAGCTAAACCCATTAGCTAGGGTTGTGGCTCAACCTTAGTGTGGGTAATTAATGGTTTCTCTAACTTAAGGCTTAGATGTTTATGGGTGATGGGAATTTGGGTTGATTTATAATTTTATTATTAAAATTGGTGGTTTCAAACACCAATTGGTGTTCAATTGACTTGGGTCCTTCTTGAAAAAGAGGACTTGAGTCTAGGAAATCAACCCAAGAAGGAATTGGGATGAAATCATGAGAATTGATAGTCCCAATTAATGGGTTAATTCTCGAGAGAGTAAAACCCCACTTGATCCCATATTTCTTGTGCACATTTGACACCCAATTGACCTTGAGAAAAGCAATTAGGCACAGCCACTGAAACTACCGAGAGGTATAGAATGGGTAACTTTGGAGCATTTGGCTATATCATAAATTCCCCGACTAACATGTTTGCCTTAGGTATTAGAATCTGTTAATTACGTGCCTAGGTAGAAGTCATAACCCTGGTGCCTTTATTCAATTTAGAAAACAACCTAAAAAGATATTAATAGTTCAATTGCAATCATTATTAGTATAAATCATAGTTATAGTACAAAACCATCAATGATAAAAAGTGTAATCACGAACATGAACCATTGCTTGAATTCGTGATCGGGGAGAACTTATATTTTCATTGCCTTTGAGTCACAGATTTGATTCGTGATCAGGGAGGAATTTCACTTATATTTTACTAGCCCCTGAGTCACGGGTTTGATTCGTGATCAGGGAGGAATTTCACTTATATTTTACTAGCCCCTGAGTCACGGGTTTGATTCGTGATCAGGGAGGAATTACAATCATATATTTACTAGCCCCTGAGTCACAGGTTTGATACGTGATCATGGAGAGATCAGACTTATTTTACTTGCCCCTGAGTCACAGGTTTGATTCGTGATCAGGGAGAATTATACTACTATTTTCATCGGCCCCCGAGTCACAAGCATGATTCGTGATCGGGGAGAGTTTTACTTTGCATAGTCAGCACACGAGTCACATGTATGATTCACGATCGTGGGGAGCTTATCATTATCAAGTCAGCACACGAGTCGCAGGTATGATTCGCGATCGTGGGGAGCTTATCATTATCGAGTCAGCACACGAGTCGCAGGTATGATTCGCGATCGTAGGGAGCTTATCA
>ML266789.1:0-10594 GCA_005239495.1 Nicotiana undulata
TATATATATATATATATATATATATTACTCCATCAAGTATAAAATTAACTCTCAAAAGAATTACTTTAGCAAATATGAAACCAATTATGACAACTTTATTATCATTGGTGTATTACTATATGTTATAGTTTTTTATCATAAATTTTATTTTAGACGTATTAAATCATATTTTGTAACTTTTTATAGTGCGGACAATTATTAAGATATATAAAATTTGATATGATCTAATTGTCACTTTTTATAGGTATCGTGTATTCACATTTTGCGAGTAACTAATTACATAATTTCACTTGAAAAAGGTTATATATGTCAATGTGCATGTTTAAAGAGTATCTTCAATTCTAAGCCACTAAATTTTATTAAGATTAGAAAACTTAATGAACCTAGCAGGTGAAGGGATAAAAAGGAAACAATATTCATTAAACATGCCTCGAAATATAAACTTTTGTTCTTTGATGGTCAAAACTTTGAGTAATACGACGAATAATTAAAGAGTATTAAATGTCATTTTTTTAGACTGACTCGACTTATAAGAAGAGTAATCACTACGATTGAGAAAATAAAAAATGTCCAAGCATCCTCAAGTAAATATAAAATTAAATAAATAAAATTTCACAGCTAACCGTGGGGACGAATCAATGAAATTAATAGTTTAAAATTGTCACGATCCAAAATTCATTAAAGATCGTGATGGTGTCGGACACCACTATCAGGGAAGCCAACAATAAATATTTAATTTGGTTCTTATTTCAATATTTTAGAAATCATAGTTTCCTTCAAATAAATAGTAAAAGATGAAATTTACAAAATAAATAATGATATTTTTAACAATTTCAATACAGAACAACCCATAATCACCCAAAACCTGGTGTCACAAGTGGATGAGCATCAACTAGGAATTTAAAGTAAAATACAACATATGTCCGGAATACAAATTGGACAGAAAAAAAATTATAAATGTTCTGAAGGAGACTCTGCCGGCTGCGGGTCGTAATATGGAATGCAGCTCATCTAAGTCCCCGCATGCATACACGCCTCTGCTCTCACAAGGCCACTAGTCATATATGTACCTACAAAAAAATGTGCAGCAAGTGTAGTATGAGTACGTAAATCAATGTGTACCCAGTAAGTATCTAGCCTAACCCCGGAGGAGTAGTGACGAGGGGTCGACATCGACACTCACTGTGGTGCAATAACATCAGGTGTAGTAAAGAGGTAAATAAGTATGAGGCAGAGTAAATGAATAAAATAAACAAGTATAAGTCACGTGGTATAAATCCCCTCTTTACGACGAACTCAAGTTCTCCATTAGAAATTCTCTCCTTAATCGGAGCATATATATAGATATAGTGGACCTCATCTAATAGATTTCCATAATTCAATCCGAAAATTCAGAGATACAACGGCTTCTTGCCAAATATTACGTAGGATTTTATGCGGATATGATATAGGAAATGCCGATGCGTACGGCCCAATCAAACATAAATATTTAAATTGTACATTGTCGAGGGTCAACGACACGAACCATAGAAGCATCTATTAACCTGCCAAGGCGAGCGACCCTCTCCCATAAAAGTATGGTACATAAATCCTACCGAGGCGAACGACCCAATCTCATAAGATGTTAAATACATAATTCCGCCGAGGCGAGTGACTTGATCCCATTAGAATAACAAGCTTTGACGGGTCCTTGACCACGCTCACGAATAAGCATGTGAGTTGTAATTTCTTTAAGGAAAACCTTTCAAGGAAACATATATATCAAGGAAACATACCGTAAGAGGAGTAAATTTATTCGGTGAAATCATGAACTTGTGAAGTCAATACAATAGCAAGCCTAGTCTCAAGTAGAAATGTAAAATAGAGGAATTTAATAGGTGAGAGACTGTTCAAATAGTACAACTATAGCATGATGTGAACCTAAGCCTACCCGGACAACAACATGAATGTAGCTAGGGGAGAATGTAACGAACCAGCCGGTCATTTTGAGAATTTATGTTCCACTCGATGGAATAAGGCCTTGTAAAACTTCATATTATGTGCATTGAATTGCGTGCGTGGTTGGATTCAGTTACCAGATGATTCAGAGT
This sequence comes from Nicotiana undulata, assembly GCA_005239495.1. Lineage (NCBI taxonomy): Eukaryota > Viridiplantae > Streptophyta > Magnoliopsida > Solanales > Solanaceae > Nicotiana > Nicotiana undulata. The sequence goes on from ML266789.1 coordinate 2,091, forward strand.
CGAATTGGAAGAAGGATTCTAGTTTTGGAAGCTTAAGCGGTGAGAATTTGACCGAAATTTGACTTTTGTGTAAACAACTCCGGAATGGGTTTTGAATGATCTCAACAGCTTCGTATGGTGATTTTGAACTTTGGCGTGCCTCCGTATTTGGATTTGGAGGTCTGTAGGGTAATTTGAGTCATTTCGGCGAAAGTTGGAAAAGTTAAAGGTTGGTAAGTGGAAAGGTTTGACCAATGGTTGACTTTGGTGATATCGGGTTCGGAATGCGATTCTAAAAGTTGGAACATCTCTGTTATGTCATTTGGGACTTGCCTTCAAAATTTGACGTCATTCCGGGTTGGTTTGATTGGTTTCGACACGAGTTTTCAAAGTGGGAAGATTTGGAAGTTCATGGTTTGATTAGTGGTGCGATGTGTATTTTCGGTGTTGTTCTTTGCGATTTGAGACCCCGAGTGAGTCTGTGTTAGGTTATAGAACTTGTTTGTGTGTCTAGACGGGGTCTCGGGGCCTCAGGTATGTTCCGGGTGGGCTACGTGTCATTTTCCCCTATTTTCGAACTGCTGGTTCTGGTGTCTGATGTTCTTCTTCGCGATCGCGAAGTTCCTTTCGCGTTCGCATAGTGTTTGATGACTCGCCTCGTAATTCCTCTTTGCGTTCGCATTCATCCTTCAGCGTTCGCGAAGGTTTGTATTTTTCCTTCTTCGTGTTCGCGTCCTCCCTTCCGCGTTCGCGTAATAGAAATGTGATGACCCAAAGGGTCATTTTACGAATTTAGACTCTATTCTAGGCTTATTGGCCTTAGAAAGACTAATTTTAATCATCTTGATTTGCGTGCGCAGTCCGGGCGTGAAACCAGAAAGATTTTATATGAAAATATGAGAAATATTAATTTCTAGAGTTAAAAAATTGGTTTTAGTTGACTTTGATCAACATTTTTGGTAAACGGACTCGGATCTCTGTTCTGACGATCCCGGGAGGTCTGCAGTAAAATATGGGACTTGGGCGTATGCCCGAAATTGAATTCCGAGGTCCCTAGCCTTAGAAAACAATTTTTGAAGAAAAATTGTCTGCTGGTTAATTCAAGAAATAAAGAAATAAAATAATATGTGAAATTGATGATATCGGGCCCGTATTTTGATTTCGGAGCCCGGAACAAGTTCGTTATGATATTTAAGTCCTATTTGTGAAATTTCATGAGGATCGGAGTTGATTTGATGTAATTCGGACATCCGGTTGAAAAGTTGGAAATTTGAGTGTTCTTGAGGAAATCATGAGTATTGAGGTTAAATCTGTAGATTGTTTATGTTATTTTGAATATTTGATCGCACGAGCAAGTCCGTATGATGTTTATAGACTTGTGTGCATGTTTGGTTTGGAGCCCCGAGGACTCGGGTGAGTTTTGGGTAGGCTACAGAGTGTCTAGACTAAAATATCCAACAGCTGAACATCTGGTGTTGCAGGCCTCAGATCTCGCAAATGCGAGATCGGGCTTCGCATTTGCGAAGTCAATGGCTAGCCTCAGATCTCGCATTTACGAGATTTTGGGTCGCATGCGAAACGGTCTTTGTCACAGATGCGACCTTTTTTATCGCATTTGCGATAATCCTCAGAAATTCCAGAGTTCGCAAATGAACTCCAGTTCGCAAATGCAAGACCCGCAACCTGTTATATCACATTTTGACGGGTTTTTCACTTCTTTTTCGATTCTCTCAAACCCTAAACCTCCACAGGCGATTTTCCAAAGACTTAAACTTCTTCAAACCATTGGTAAGTGATCTCCAACTAATTCTTTTCAATTCCTAACAACTTTTGACAAGATTACAACCAAAATTCTAGAGTTATCATGGTAAAAATTGGGTTTTTGGGTAGAACTTAGAAATTTCAAAATTTGGGGAATTAAACCTCGAATTGAGGTCGGGTTCCAAAACCAATTACATATCCGAGCTCGGGGGAATTGGGTAAACGAGTTTTAGTCCGAACCTCGAGCTTAGACCAAGCGGGTCCGGGGTCGAATTTTGAATTTGGATAAGAAAACATAGGATAGTCATAGTTTTTCAATAAAGTTGATTCCTTTAGGCTATAATTGATGACATTGAACCAATTGTGATTAGATTCGAGCGGATTAGGAGCAAATTCTAAAGGAAAGGCAGTGCTAGAGCAGTGAATTGCTTGTGAGATCGAGGTAAGTGCTTGGTTTAACCTTGACTTGAGGGAATAGGAATCCCCAACCTGATTGTTATGTGAAATTGCTTGTGTGTGGTGTATAGGTGAGGTGACGAGTACCTATGCACTACTAAATTATTTGTTTAACATGATTCCTTTTCCCATTTCTAATTATTTGCTTTCTGGCTTAACTGTTGTATGATCATTGAGGTTTACATGGCTATTTTGTTTCATTAATTATTGCTAAGTATTTTTTTTTGCAAGTATATTAAGAGTGTTGGTTGTTCTCTTGATTTTGTTATGGTACATACAAATTGAGTTGGATGACAGCGTTACGGTATTTACATATGTTCTGGTTGGTTTCATTATGAAATGATATTTGATAAATTTTATGAGTTATACCGTTTTCTGTTTATAATTGTTGAGACAAAAGTGTTGTGAAAGTCTTGGCCTCAATTGTGAAATTTTTCATAAATAAATAAACTGATATAATATGTCTGGTGGGAGCGGGTTGCACGCCGCAACAAGGAGCAATAAGGGTGGACATGTGGGATCGGGTTGCACGTCGCAACAGGTGTAATAAGGGTGGTATATAGGGAGGTGTAATAAGTGTGGACAGGTGGGAGCGGGTTGCACGCCGCAACAAGGAACAATAAGGGAGGACACACATGTTTTACTTATTTTCCAAGAAAAGCAAAGATTTTAATAATTACTGTTACTTTACTATTTTACGTATTTTACACTTACTTTTATTTTAAAAGTCAAAATTGGAATTTTGGAAATTATGTGAGAGTTTGGTTATAGGTGAGGCCTGGAAAACGGCAACTGAATTTTTTTTATTGTTACAAGTTTAGTGTTCCTGTTTTGTTTAGACTTGTTCTCTTGCTTTGTTATATATATTGTTACATGTTATGTTACGTTGCCCGCCTTAGCCTTGTCTATAACGACCCGACTGGTCGTTTTGAGCTCTAGCACGCCGTTCAGCGGTTTGAGGCCATGAGCAGCTTCATTTCAGGTATTGTGACTTGTGCGCATGGTCGGAATTGAAATTCGGGAAGTTCGGGTGGATTTGGAACGAAACATTCTCATTTCGGAAACCTTAAGTTGGAAGAATCAACTAAGATTGGAATTTTGAGAAAACGACCTTCGAATCAGGATTTGAAGGTTCCAACAGGTTCGTATGATGATTTCAGACTTGGGCGTATGTTCGGATTGGGAGTCGGATAATCCGGGAGCGTTTCGGCGCATATAATAGAAGATAGCATTTTAGAAGAATTTCATAAATTTGAGTTGGAAGGAATTTCAATGTGATAGATGTCCGTTTGGGATTCCGAGTCTGGGAATAGCTCCGCATGGTGATTCTGGAGTTGGGAGCGCGATCGGAAGTGAATTCGGATGTCCGTAGGTCATTTTGAAGTCATTTGACTAAATATAGGAATTTGAAGGTTTTTGAGAAATCCGACCGGAAGTGGAAACTTTGATATCGGGGTTGGAATGCGATTCCGGAAGTTGGAGCAGGTCTGTAATGTCGAATATGACTTATGTGCAAAATTTGGGGTCAATCGGACATGATTTGATAGGTTTCGGCATTGAATGTAGAACTTTGAAATTTCAAAGTTCATAAAGTTTGGGTTGGAGTGAGATTCGTGGTTTCGGCGTTGTTTGATGTGATTTGAGGCCTCGAGCAAGTCCGTGGGATGTTATGGGACTGAGTCGTGTGATTGGACGGGGTCCCGGGGGCCTCGGGTGTGTTTCGGGGTGGTTTCGAATCATTTCGGGCTGTTTTGAAATGGCTGATGCTGGTGTCAGGTGTTATTCTTCGCGTTCGCAGTGATCCCCTCGCGTTCGCGAAGAAGAATTTGGCTTCAGGGACTTTGTTCTTCGCGTTCGCAAAGGGTGCCTCGCGTTCACGAAGAAGAAACATCTCTACTGCACAAGTCTGACTTCGAAGGCTCATATCTCACAATCTATAAGGAATTTTGAGATGATGTAAAACAAAAGTTGTATCTCTTTGTGTCTAGTTTCTATAAAAGTAAACCATTTAGAATTTGTATTTGTGTAAAAAGAGTTGTGGCTGTTACACTACAGGGTATCCGGGAAGATGAAGAAGAAATTTGTATTGCACAAGGCTGACTTTGGAAGCTTATATCTCAAAATCTATAAGGAATTGAGAGATGAACATGAAAGTTGTAGATCTTGGAGTCTAGTTTTCAGAACATTAAACCATTTGTCATTTGGAGTTTTGTGCAAAACGTTATGACCATTCTACTAGAGGTTGTCTGAGAAGAGTTTGGAATTTGCCTTTCGAGATTTTTGTTCTTCGCGAACGTGAGGGTAGGCCCGCGAATTCGAAGAAGACTTGCCTCGCAGTGTTTAAGTTTGCAAGAAATTGGTTAGGCTCATTTCATCTCATTTCCTCCATGGGAGACGACCTAGGAGCGATTTTTGAGCTCCATCTTCATCATCTATGTCAAGGTAAGTGATTCTCACCTATTTCAAGTTAAATACTTGGATTATATATATATTTTAACATGGAAATTCATGGTAAATTAGTGAAAACTTGGGATTTTGGTAGAAAACCTAGAATTGGTAGTTTTGAATTTTGACCATGAATTCGAGCATGAAAATCAGAGTAAATTATATATTTAAGTTAGTAAGGCCATGGGTAGAGTTTATCTTCGAGAAATTTCGAAATCCGGGCACGTGGGCCCAAGGGCATTTTGGTCAATTCTTTGAGCGAAGTTGAGAATTTATATAATTTGAATTGTTAACAAGTATTAGAGTATATTTTCATTAGTTTGCCGTTATTTGGCTAATTTCGTAGCGTTGTGCAATGATTTGAGTCATCGGAAGGGCTTGAAAGTCGGTTATGGAATTTCGGAGCGAGGTAAGTCTCCTTTATAACTTTGTGAGGGAGAAATTGTCCCCATAGGTGAACTAATTAATTATGTGCTACTATATGTGGGGGCTACGTACGCACGAGGTGACAGGAGTCCGTGCGTATCTACTAATATGCTATGTACGGGTAGCCTAGGACCCACTAGCATGCTTTAATTGTTGTACTTGTGACCTTGTCAATAAAATATCATGTGATGCTGACAATTAGTAATTAAATCTCTAATAAGGATAGAGTCTACTTTTCTTAATCATCTAGAAAGAGAATTGATTCTTCCATGGATAATTGTGTTTCGGGTAAATTTTTAACGTTTGAAACCCTGTCGAAAGTAAATCCCAGAAAGGCTTTAAATACTATTTTCATGTTCATTAAAAGGAGAATTCTATCACTTCATTGAATAGCTAATTTTCCTTATAAAAATGTGGTTTATTTGTGTGAATATATGTAATTATGGGTGCCTGAGTCGCATGTGTGATTCGCGAGCAGGATGACCTTGTTATTTATGTATGACCGCGTCGCATGATCGATTCGCATGCGGGGCAGATAGATGCATCTATGGTTCGAGCCGTTCGGCAATGCACATTTTATTATTGTTGTTTCGGGTCGTTCGACCCTCGACATTTCTTACGCATGATAATTGCTTCGTATTTTCTGTAATTATTACCTGTTTATTGGCCTATGAATTTTTAAATTGCCAACTGAAATGACGAAGATTTAAAGTGTTAAATGTGAAAGAAGTTGATATTACTGATCCCTGATTTTATTAGATTGCCTATGATATTCCCCCTTAGTGTCTCACTTGACTATACTAAATTGACTTCTAGCAAATGTCTAATTCGACCTCTCGTCACTACTTCTCCGAGGTTAGGCGGGATACTTACTGAGTACACGTTATTTTCGTACTTGTGCTACACTTGCTGTGCATTTTTATTGCACAAGTACTTTCACATCGATGTGGCCAACTTGGAGACTTAGGCGAGTTGCATCATCTTGAGGCGATCCGCAGCTGACAGAGTCTCCCTCAGATGTATTTATTTTTATTTTAAATTCCTTGTCCAGTTGTATTTCGGACAAACATTGTAGTATCCGGTAAAATACTTAGAAATTTGCTCATGCACTTGTGACACCGGGTTCTGGGATATGTTTGGGATGTATTTTATTGAAATGGAATATTAGACTATCGTATTTACTTAGAGATTTTTATTCAGTTATTATGTAATAAAGTAAAAGGTAATGATTTCAAAAGTGCTAAAACATGAAATTTAACTTAATGATTAGCTCACCTGATAGTGGTGTCTGGCACCATCACGACCTTATGGATTTTGGGTCGTGACATCGTCACTATTTCGTCGAGGTTAGTCTCGGCACTTACTCAGTACATGGGGTCGGTTGTACTGATACTACACTCTACACTCTTTTGTGCAGATACAGGTACCGGTTAGCATTAGGAGATCTTAGTAGCCGACATTATCCATTCGGAGACGAGGTAGATCTGCTGGAGTCCGTAGATTCCTAGCGTTTTCTCTCAGTTTTATAGATATTAATTTATTAAATTCGAAATAGTTATATTATTTCTTCCCATTATTTGTAGTACTCCTAGTGATTCGTGAATTGTGACACCAGACCCTGGGGTAGTCTTATGGTTATTTATTTAGTTAGAGGCTCGGTTTAATTATTCATTTATTATTTTATTCGTGGATTTATGCAAAGGAAGTAATAAAGTTTAGTTTATTTTTGAATTGTTTTGTTATAATTAAATAGAATTTAATGGAAATTAATTAACTAAGTTCTAACATTGGCTTGCCTAGCAAGTGTGGTGCTAGGCGCCATCACGATCCTTAAGGTTGGGAATTTGGGTCGTGACAAGAAACCAGGCCGCGAGCCCTAGTGGTCGTTACTCTTCGTGTTCACGTGTTCCCCTACGCATTCGCGTAAGTTCTTGTCCTTTTCTTCACCGCGTTCGCGAAGCACTTTCTAGCAGCCTTAATTTTTCTTCTTCGCGAACGTGACCCTTTCTCCGCGTTCGCGATGCTCTCAGGCCTAGGCAGAATAGTTAGGCCATTTTCATCAAATTTTGACTTGTAGAGCTCGGTTTTGAGCGATTCTTGGTTGGGTATTCAAGCAAATCGATTAGGTAAGTGTTCTTCACCTAGAATCTAACATATTCCATGATTTTATCTTCATTTTTATCATTTAATTTGTGTATTGAGATGAGGAAAGTGTTGGTTTTTGAAGAAAGTTTTCAAAATGAAAAATCACGATTTGAGGGACGAAATGATATTGGAATTTGATAATTTTAGTATGGGTGAACTCGTATCGGAATGGGTGTTTGAGTTTTGTGAATTGTGTCGGATTTTGAGGTGCGGGCTGGGGGGTCGACTTCTGGGATCGATTTCTAGATTTTTGTAAAGATTGAGACTTTATGATCCAGAATAGTTTCTTATAAGTTTTATTTGTGCTTTGAAGTTATTTTGGTTAGATTTGAGCCGTCCGGAGGTCTTTTCACCCGAGAAATTCATTTTTTGAGTGTCAGTTTGTCTTCTTTGAGGTAAGTATCTTGCCTAACCTTGTGTGGGGGAACTATCCTTAGGATTTGAGTCTTCTATGTTGATTGTAGTCCGTGTACATGAGGTGACGAGTACATGCTCGGACTTATGTTGTGGAAATTGGACTTTTAGGGTTCCTAAGTTCTTGGATTCATTGAATATGCAGTTGTTCTTGTTATGATAACGTTCCTTAATTACTAGTCTCACATTTACCTGATTAATTAGAGTCAATTGCTTTATGACCCACTCTTATTGTTATTTGATTCATATATGCCTTAATTGAGGTTGTTATTTTTTTCACTGTCATGTTATCTTTTCCCTAGCTACTTATCCTTAATTGAAGTTGTAGTTATCCCTTTTGTAAATGTTTTCCCTTAATTGAGGTTATGGTGATCTTCTCGTTGCCTAACTTTAGTTAATTGGCCGTATCTCTCCCGTAATTTTCCAAACTTAAAAGGAAGCTTAGGAGTCTTATGCCTTAGTGGACTTGCCCATATTTGGAATTATTTGACTTGTGTTAGCTTTCTTGTTGTTGAACCGTACATTGTGGGACTATTGTTACATGTTATTTTCTTCCTTGTTGAGCTATCCTTAATATGCCTAGTATTCCTTATTGTGGTAATTACTTGTGAACTAGCTTTACCTTTTCTTGTGATCGATGGTTCTTGAGTTGATTTATATACCGTACCTTGTATTATTGTCATTGTTGTTGTTGTACTTGTTGTGGTGATGCACGAGACTTCTGCCGTGCGATTGTGATTATTGTGATGCATGAGGTTTCTGTCGTACGGTTGTCGATATGGTGTTGCACGAGGTTTTTGTCACGCTATGGTTACTATTGATATTTGCACGTGCAGCGTGACAAGGCGGGATATATATATATATATATATATATATAT
>ML266789.1:16763-35488 GCA_005239495.1 Nicotiana undulata
GGGGGGGGGGGGGGGAATAGTTTGGCATTGAAAAGTTAAATTATTAGAAGCATAAAAATGAAATAAACATAGTAGAGGAGGGAACATCAAACCCGAAGAGGGAGATAAAAGCACCAAGTAATAAGAGAGAAGAAAATTTTATCGTAATTTATTTAATCATTCAGAAAACCCCACCCAAACCCAAAAAACCCTTAAATTTTGAATATTTTAGTACGGATAAACATACATACTATATGGTAGTAGTGGCAAAATGGATAAAAAATTATTTATTCATCCATATGTCACAACCCGAAATCTCACCTTCAGGCCGTGACTACGTCTAACATTGAACCCGCTAGACAAGCCAACGTGTGCAGTTAAACTAATATGATAACACCGAATTAACAGAATTAACCAAAAATAGTTTACAAATTTTAACAGCGGAAATAGATAAAAACAAGACTAAGTGATAGAAACAAATATAATACGTTGTAACAATACCCGAATCTAGAGTCACTAACTCACGAACATACTAAAAGATTACTACAACCAAGGACTGAACAATAACTGTATACAACTGTCTTTGGAAATAAATGAAAAAGACAGGAAGGAAGAAAAAGGGATAGAGGAGACATCAAGGCCCACGAACGTCTGCGGGTCTACCTTGCAATCTCCGAGGTGGACTGAAGGATACTCCCTCTAACGATGTCCACTAGGTCCGACTGCGGGATCTGCACAACATAAAGAAGTGCAGGTGTAGTATCAGTACAACCGACCCCATGTACTGAGTAAGTGTCGAGCCTAACCTCGGCCGAAGTAGTGACGAGGCTAGACTTGACAACGGTAATCTACCTGTACAGTTCTATAAGATATAGCACATACAAGTGCAGGAATAGACAGATAAACATGAGATACGGGAGCAATTAATGGGGGTGACAAGTGAGAGATAAGAACAATTAATTAACACATAGGAGAAAACTAAAGGGCAAATTAACAAGAATGCTATCGTAACAAGTATAAATACGAGCAATGTATATAATGGCACGACATCACCCTTCGTGTTTTTATTCTCTTCCTCACAATGCGATGAATGATATAAGATAGTATAAATCATGGCACGACATCACCCTTCGTGCTTTTACTCTCTTCCTCACAATGCAATGTATAATGTGAGGCAATATAGATCATGACACGACATCAACCTTCGTGCTTTTAATCAATGTGAATCATGGCACGACATCAACCTTCGTATTTTTACTCTCTTCCTCACTATGAATTTTATGATGTAATCAATGTCAATCATGGAACGACATCACCCTTCGTGCTTTACTCTCTTCCTCACCATAAAAATGGCAATATCAGATGGCAAGGAATGCAGCATAGTGGAAATACATATCATAAACACCCGACAAGGGGAATATCTCAGTCAATATCATAACAGTTGCCCGACAAGGGTCTCATCTATAACCAATCTTTTCACGTATATCCTTTATAGTTGGGTCCTCAATAGAACCATTACATCGCAAGTTCATCAACAAGGATTTTCAACAACAATCAACTTCCAAGTAGAGACAATTTCATAATACACTGAATATGGAAGTAATAATAAGAATTTCATCAAAAATGGACTCACGGGCATGCTTGACACACAATGCATAGGTACTCGTCACCTCACCTATGCATTGAACATGATAAACACTTAGCACATAGCATACAATACCTATTCCCTCACCAAAGCTAGGCAAAACACTTACCTCGGGTCCAAGAATAGCAATTCAAGCTTCTAACACCGCTTTTCCTTTTGAATTCAACTCCGAAACGATAATATCTAGACATAATTAACTTAGTAACATCAGTAATGGCTCATTAATACAATCCCATAGCCTAATTATAAAATTTCTAGCATTCTTCCAAAAATACCAAAATTCGACCCTGAGCCCGCTTGGTCCAAACACGAGGCTCGGACCAAAACCCGATTACCCATACCCCCACGAGTTCAAATATATGATTTATTTTGAAATCCGACCCCAAATTGAGGTTGAATTACCCAAAATCCCATACACCCTAACTCTACCCAAACCCCCTAATTTCTACTTTGAATTTAGGATTTTAGGCCTAGATTCTAGTGATTAGCGAAGAAAAATGGAAGAAATTGATGTTAGAAACACTTACCCAAGTGTTTATGGAGGAGAAATGGCTTGGAGGTTGTCAATGGGGGTTGGAGAATAAGGAGGAGGTGAAAAATTATGAAATCCCGTATGTATTCTGTTTTTGGGGTATTTTTAATAACTGGGCAAAATTACTCTTCGCGTTCGCGGGCCCCTGGCCGCGTTTGCGAAGGGTTAGCTGCTGGGACCTACGCGTTCGCGGAGCCAGGGCCGCGTTCGCGATGGTCTGACTTCCTAGGTCTCCGCGTTCGCGAGCCTACGCCCGCGTTCGCGAAGAACAAAACTACCCTGCCCCCCGACCTCACCCTAAGCCTACGCGTTCGCACCCCTAGGGACGCGTTCGCGTAGAAGCACTGTCCAGTGCTCCACGTTCGCGTCTCCCTCTACGCGTTCGCGTAGAGTAAAACCCAGGCCACCATGATTTACTCTTCGCGTTCGCGAAGGGTATTACACCAGACACCGGCAATTCATCAAGAACACTAGATTTTTCCACTTTGCACACCCCCGTTAACTACCCGAAACTCACCCGAGCCCTCGGGGCTCAAAACCAAAAACACACACGACTCCCAAATTATCCTACGGACTTATTCAAGTATTCAAATCACCAAAATATTATCAAAATCAATGAATTAAACCTCAAATCTCATAGAATTTTCTTAAAGCTTCATAAGGCTCAATTATTCCGATTTTGATCCGAAACACGTCATTTCAGTCCGTTTTACACCAAATTTCACAGATAACTCACATAACATATATTAAACCTGTTCCGGGCTCCGGAACCATAATACGGGCCCGGTAACACGGTTTTCACATCAAAATTCCTTTTCAAAAACCTTTGTATTTTCCAGAAAATAATTTTTTTTAAAAATTCATTTCTCGAGCTTGGGACCTCGGAATTCGATTCCGGGCATACGCCCAAGTCCCATATTTCTCTACGGACCCTCCGGGACCGTCAAATCACGGGTCCGGGTCTGTTTACCAAAAATGTTGACCAAAGTCAACTTTAATCAATTAATTATTAGAAATTTCATTTTTCATCAAGTTTTCACATAAAAGCATCCCGGCTACCTGCTCGGACTGTGCATGCATGTCGAGGTGAGATTAACGGATACTTTCGGGGCCTCGAAACACAGATTTAGCCAAATATACACATGATGACCTTTTGGGTCATCACACCATATTATTCAAGCTTTTTGTAAAACGTGTCACATATAAATAAGAACAATATTATCCACTTAAAAAATGGATAACTAACAGATAAATAATGTGTTTAACTTTTATATTTGTAGAGACTCAAATTGGGGGCTCCTTGAGTTTGAGAGACTAGGAATTCTCCAAAAAATGATCATATTCAAGAAGCCACGGATTATATAGATATCCATAGTATCCGCCAGTTAACCCATTTTCTATCTATATTAACTATGGATGGGGTTGGATAATTTATCAACTTTTGTATTATTGCATTACTTGTTTTCGACCTGTCCATATCTGACCCGACCCGCCCATTTGCCAACCATATATGATTTATATAATAGTTAATACTTGGAGTATTTCTTATACCAATAATATCGTCTATAAAAGAGATTAGGTCAGATACAAAAACACAAAATATCATGCTTATCTTCATAAGAATATATATAAATAACCTATCTAAATTCTTAATCATTGCAAATTTAAAAATAACGAATAACTATGAATTCAACTATTCATCAATGTAACATTTATTTTTTAATTAAATAAATATTATATTTTTTCGATGTCAATTGTTAATACACATAATTTACTTTTATTCTATATTTTATGCACTTTTTAAAATAGACGCAAAAATAAGCACACCGCATGTACACTAAAGCTAGTATATAAAAAAGATCCTGAAACTTCTTTTATAAAATTCATATGAGATTGAAACATAGAATAAACCTACGTGACTTTGATATAGTGCTAAGAGCGCAACTAACAACTTGTTTGGATGGTTGTTACACATTGTTTCATAATGTATCTTATCGTATTGTACTGTATCGTTTTGTGAATACAATATTTGGATAATTTGTATCGTTTGTTGTTGTTTCATGATATCACGCACTAGCAATATGAAGAATAAACTTGTAATATTAAGAAAAAATGATACGGGGTAAATTTATTATATAAAAAGGTAAGGCAAATGATAAAATAAAATTATTTAATAATAATGAAGGGTGAGATGAGAAAAAAAGATAAGATAACGACGCAACCACACCAAATCGGTCGTTACATAAAGTGACACATTTTGTCGTTACGTAACAACGGATTTAACGATACAATACAATAAAATTTAAATAATAACTAAGACAAACATCTACTAAGCATGCCATATGATAAATGTATGAGTAATCAAATATGACAAAAAAGAATAGTTAATTTAGAGAATTTGATTTGAAATTGGAAAGTAAAATCGTGGAAACATAAAGAAAGAAAAACAGAATTGATGAGGAGGTAAATATATTATTTAATTTAGTTTGAATTTTTTTTATTCTATTAACTTACTCAATACTACTAAGCATGCCAAATTTTAACACTATTAAAATTTGAAATCTTTTATTAATAATTATATATATATATATATATATATATATATATATATATATATATAACAGTGCTTTATATTTTTCGGAGGGTTTCACTTGCCTTGCCCGAGAGCCGCCCTTGCAGCAGACAACGAAAATTGAAGCAAAATCTCAAACCCAATGAAGACAGTATCAGGCAAATTAACATCCACAACCCCAATCTCTCTTTCTCAAGCAGCAAAATCGCTCTGCAAATTTGCTGCATCAGAAAACGGAGCTTCACATTCTGTCTCCGTATATATCAAACGTGCTGCCGATTCGTTCAACCAACTTGTTCAGCTTCATGAGAAACTCAGACCAAATAGCGCAAAAAATGAGCTTTCTATCAAAGTTGAGGAAATTCCCGAAAGAATCAAGAAAATCAGTGAAGTTGGTATAAAGGATGAAGATGTAGTTAAGAATGATTCTTTCCCAAATGGGTCACAAAAAAGCAAAAGAAGCAACAGTCTTGATAAGAAAAGCAAGAAGCTTGATAAGGATCAGAAATTGATCAAGACTGAGCAACGGCCCGATATAAGTGAAGGAGAGACAGCAAAATCCAAGAAAAATGAGCTGGAGTTTGTTAAAATGGATAGCTCTGTCAAGAGGGAATCGGAGTTCGAGGAAGTTAAGGAAGATGGTATGATAAGTAGGGACAAAAAAAAGAAGAAAAAGAAAAATAAGGTTGTTGATGACAATGAGGGTGAGGTGGTGGGGAAAGTGGAAGAAGATTTGAGGGTTAAGGACGATGAGGAAAGGAAGAAGAGGAATCACAATGAGGGTGAAGATGCTGGTTCAACAGAGCAGAGTAATAAGAAAAAGAGTAAAAAGAGGAGAATTGAAGGTGATAAGTGAATGAGTTAGCTGAATTGTATGAAAATTTTGTTGCTGCTGTTGTTGCTACTATTGGTGAGGATCATAGTAATGCTTTTTATTATGTAGGAAAATTGTCCCTTGTGGATATCATTGCTAAAGCTGTATTCACTGTTATATTTAATGAGATATGATTCAATTTCAAATGATTATGGATCTAACAAAGTTTATTCGACATATCTGAATTTATGTGCTAATTTTCATATCCTGAAAAATAATTGTTCGCTTGGTACTTTATAGTTGTACATAAGCAAAGTCATTCTCAAAAGAAATAAAAATCAGTCAATGCTGTTCAGATGAGCAGAGTAATGAGAGTAAAAAGAGGAGAATTAAAGGTGAAAAGTAATTGAATTAGTTCAGCTGTATGGAGATTATTTCTTGTGTTGCTACTAATTGTGAGGATCAGACTAATGTTTTTTTTTGAAATGTAATACCTGCGAAAAATTGTCCCTTGTGGATATTATTGCTAAAGCTGTATTGATATAACTGTTTCTTTAAGAGTTATGATTCAATTTGAAATATATGGATCTAACACTGTTTGATTGATTGGTTAGCTTTCTGATTCTTTTGGATAGTGAGAGTGTGTTTGTACGAAACAACTGTGTTTGTGTTACTTGATAAAAAGCACCACAAGCACTTATCGAAGAATTTAGACACCACAGTCATAACATTTGAAAGTGAGAAGCGCGATAACTGTATGTCAAGGTAACTATGAATGCTAATCTGCTATTACTTTTTGCACAAAAAGAGTAATAAAGAAAAAATCTCCTTTCGTTTCTCCTGTCCTCCTCTACTACTCTCTGGAAGCTAATAATGCGAGTGCAAGGACACCTACATCCTTCCATTCTTATTTCACCATTGAAATTTGAACTAATTATGGTTTTCATTTACTTTGCTAGAAGAGAAGTGGGCTATTATTTCCTTACATTTTACGTCCCATTTTGATTCTCATACTTCTATGTACTTATCCTATAACTGCTCTTTCATGGAATGCACTAAACAAACAATATTCAATACTTTCATGTGAAGAGTAAGCTTTAGCACATTTGGGAATTGTAAATTTGAAACAGTTTGCTTCAGAATTGTGATGTTAAGACCACAATAAAAGGACTACCTCAAACATGTGCTATTTTCTATAGAAGCCTTCAAAGTAAACAATAACATTCTTTGCATTTCAATTTTTCTATTTTTGTCATGGCTTACAAAAGATTATATTGAATAATTGCAAGATATTCAAATTGCACTTGCTAAGAGGTCCTGTGACAGCTTTTCGTATAGGAAACAGTCCTTCATAGAGTCATCTGCTGACCAAATAAAGATACCATGAAGTTTCCCCTGACTCCTCAGTATGCTGCATGCATCATAGAATCCATGTTTAGGAGACAAGCCACCACTGTTGTCAGTTCCAAAGCTCACTAGAATCTTGCCGCCTTCATAGTTATACCTCTGGGTTTCAAAGTATTGCAGGAATTGAGGAATGGTTGTGCCCTTTGCATAGGCATAAAATTGGAAGTTGACATAGTCAATTAGATGGCCATACTTTCTCCAGAGAGCTAAATAGTGTTCTTGAACTGAATCATCTGCATATGGGGCTATTGATGTGTAAGAGACGACATTATTTTGTTTAAGATAGTACAACAGTCGCCCGATGCACTCAGAGAATGTATCTGGATCTGCATTGAAGTGTTCATAATCTATATCTATTGCATCCAGGTTATATTGTTTCACTATCTTAGTGATTGAATATATTGCATTTCTCACCCAAGAAGTAATTGAAGTGGGGGCAAAGGTTGCATTTTTACCATTCACTGTATCACCACCGAGACTCAATCCTACCTTAACATTTTTGTACTGTGCCTTGATGGAAGAAACCCGAGAAGGTGTTAGGTTATCAGTGTCCCAATAGACCAGGAAGTCACCGTTAGTGGGTTCTGGTGATTGTGTGTTTGTGTAGTCTATAGCAAAGGAGAGGAGGAAGTGAAACTCAATATTTGGATTAATTGGGACATCAGAGAATGTGACATTCTTGCCCTCAGCTCCAATGTATTCTCTGAAAACACCAGGGCAGTCTGCTGGATCTGCCTTGGTTGTAGGGGAAATGTTGAAGAGAGCTTGAAGGACAAGAATAGAGATGCAGAATTTGAAGGGCTTCATGTTTTTTTTGAGGTTGAAGGATTCCTTGTACTTCTTGTTGCTATTTAACCAAAGCAAATGCCGATTAAAATACTTCTCCCTCTACAAGGTATTTGTTGTATGCCTCTCCAACTGTCATATAAGATTTAGTTTCTATTTGTATTTTTGTGAGTAATATCTCTTTTGCAGACCTGGTTTTGTAAGAATCTATACACTTATAGATTATGTTTCAGCCGGAATCCAAGCATTATCTTTCTTGGCATTTCTACAGACGGCTTAATTAAATATTCTAGGTAAGTGAAACTCTCTCTCATTAGCTCAAGGTTGACAAGGCATGAATCTCATGTTCGTTTTTCTATCAGCAAGGCTGTTCTGCTATACTGATTGTGCTAGGTATGGAGAGATGTCATTAAAATGTTAAAATTTTGAAATAATCCTAATCAAGTTTTTTGGAATATAAGCTGAGTCATATATGCATCCACCATTTTGGCGTAGTGTGCATTTAAGATGACATCTTTCTTTCAGGCAAAAGAGAATCTGTTATATTTTGATGTATTTAATTTTGTCTCAAGCAGGCCTTTGACGTTTCTAACAATCTAAAAAGTAGTAATAAGTTTAAACTTCTAGCAGTCAAAACTACTTGCAACGATTTTGGCGTTTTCAAATTCTGTTGGACTTAATCAGCAGCATTCGCTTTCTAGAGACAAGGGCAAACTTGAGTCGTGTTGTGTCTGTCTCCTTCAAATTGTGCTCCAATTTTTTCAGGAAAAGAACTTCATTTGGAGCTGTTTCATTACTGTATATTTCTCTGTTAATAGAAATGCAAAAATGATAGGATTACCATGGCATTTGCCCAGGAACCTGGGTTTTCGGAAAGGTGAAACGCATATAAAATTTAACTTACTTACCTACTTTGCTAGGGGATACCTCAAAACCATCGTTGCTCTCTCATAAGAATCAGCCGAGATGATATTGTGTATTGGTTAGTTGACTCAAGTTAATTGTACCATTCCTCAATCTGATCGAATTTGGACAGTTGACATGACAATATGGGGTATTGAGTTGTCCTTTTCCTATTTCTTGTTTCAAAAGAGTAGGCTGGAAGAAATTATTGCACAGGATGGTTCAAAGGTTCATGCATGAACTCTAAGTGGTAGTTTTTCACTTGTATAACACAGTAGCACAATTTTTTCCTAATTCTCACATGATATATCTTTTAAAGTTAAACCTAGTCGGTCCATTTGCCTAGGTTAGCAAAACAACATTCATATTCAGTTTTTTCATAACTGGAAAATGTTCCCTCTAATCTGCTTTATTTGGTGAGAGCAACATTTTTGCTTGTCTGAGTTTCTGGGTTAACATAGTCTGACTGCCTTCTTTGAGTTTGAGCTAAAGGAAGAGTTTACTTTGGATGAATATTGGCTCCAAACGCATTGACAGTTATGAGGTAGATGAAGAGAAGTGCAAAGGGCTTGGGCAACATATAGGACATATGCTGGTAGAACTGGGAGCTAGTCAATAAAGTTGTATGTTTTACTTACTTTACTCAAGATACTGAAGGGATTGCTTGCTTTTGAAAATAGAAATTTCTCAATTGCATATTTTCTAGGTGTCTAATTTAAGGCACAAATTAGGGAAACCAGGTACCTATTAGTCTTTACCTTTATATCCACGCATGCTACTGCAACAACAACAACAACAACAACCCAGTAAAATCCCACTAGTGGGGTCTGGAGAGGGTAGTGTGTACACAGACCTTACCCTCCGAAGGGGTAGAGAGGCTGTTTCCGAAAGACCATGCTACTGCATTTGAGATATATTTGTACACAAGTAGAGGCATTACAATTACTCTGGGTCATAAATGAATAGACCTGAATAATGCTGATGGTCAGTCTAAATGACAGCTTATGCAATTTGGTGAAATGCTAGATCTTAATCCTTTTACAAAGTATATTAAAAAAAGTGTTTTCTTGCGAAGAATAAATTTTATTACATTTGGGAACTGTAAGTTTGAACTTATTTGCATCAATATCTTGATTGTGTAAGACCACAGTAGGAGTGCTACCTCAAACATGTTTTATTCCCTAGAATCCTCCAAGATAAAACTTAACATTCTGCTTTAATTTTATCTTTTGTCATGGCCTACAAAAGATTATCTTAAATGGTTGCAAGATATTCAAATTGAACTTGCTACGAGATTCTGTGACAGCTTTTCATATATAAAATGATCCTTTTTAGAGTCATCTGCCGACCAAATAAAGATACCATGAAGTTTTCCTTGACTCCTTAGTATGGTGCATGCATCAAAGAATCCATGTTTAGGAGACAAGCCACCAATACTATTAGTTCCAAAACTCACAAGAATCTTGCCTCCTTTATAATTACTGCTCTGGGTTTCAAAGTACTGCAGGAATTGAGGAATGGTTGTGCCCTTTTTATAGGCATAAAATTGGAAGTTAACATAGTCTATTAGATGACTGTACTTTCTCCAGAGTGCTAAATAGTGCTCTTGCACCGTGTCATCTGCATATGGTGCTATTGATGTGTAAGAGACAACATTATTTTGTTTAAGATAGTACAATAGTCGCCCGATGCACTCGGCGAATGTATCTGGATCTGCATTGAAGTGTTCATAATCTATATCTATTGCATCCAGGTTATACTCTTTCACTATCTTGCTGACTGAACATATTGCATTTCTCACCCATGAAGTAACTGAAGTAGGAGCAAAGGTGGCATTTTTACCATGCACTGTATCACCACCGAGACTCAATCCTACCTTAACGTTTTTATACTGGGCCTTGATGGAAGAAACCCGAGAAGGTGTTAGGTTATCAGTGTCCCAATAGACCAGGAAGTCACCGTTATTGGGTTCTGGTGATTGTGTGTTTGTGTAGTCTATAGCAAAGGAGAGGAGGAAGTGAAATTCAACATTTGGATTAATTGGGACATCAGAGAATGTGACATTATTGTATAGAGCTCCAATGTATTCTCTGAAAATCCCAGGGCAGCTTGCTGGAACTGCTTCAATTGTAGTGGAAATAGTCAAGAGAGATTGAAGGACAAGAATAGAGATGCAGAATTTGAAGGGCTTCATACTTTCTTGGAGTTTGAAGGATTCCTTGTAGTTCTTATTCATATTTAACCAAAGTAAATGCCGGTTAAAATACTTGTCCTTTGACAAGGCATTTGTTAGATTGTTATCCAGACCATCATTTAAGGCTTAATTTCTGTTTGTTCTTTTGTGACTAACATTTCTTTTGCAGACCCGGTTTGGTAGTTGGTGAACATCAGTATATATAAAAGATTATGTCTCAGCTGGAAGCTTGGCATTGTTCTTCTTGGCATCTTCTGCAGACGGCTTAATTAAATATTCTTAGGTAAGTGAAGCTCCCTTTTCGCGCCTTAAGGTTAGGTATTAGTAGATGTCTTAAAAATGTTTTAATTAAACTATTCTAACCAAGTTGTCTGGAGCATAAGTTGAGTCATATGTGTATCTGCCGTTTTTGTGTAGAGTTTCATTTTTAGTCAACATCTTTCTTTCATGCTAAAGAAAAACCTGATTTTTTCAAGTAATACTAGATTTTTGTTTCAAGCAGCTTTTAACAACAACAATCTAAAAGGTAAACCATGGAAAGTAGGCGAGCTTTTTTCTCCTTTAAATTGTGTTGGATTTGGTCAGCTGCATTTGCTCTTTAGAGCACGAATGCAAACGAGTCATTTTGGATTAGTCTCCTTCAAACTGTGTACCAAATTCTGCAGAAAACGCACACTTTATTTGGTGTCGTTTAGTACCCAACAATCTGTGTTCATAAGATCAGAACAATTTATAGGATCCATGGTGTTCGGCCAGAAAACTGTGTTTTCGAAATGTAAAACTAATGGGTTTGAGTTCAGATGAACTCATAACATATACTCCGTACACTACATCCGCCCCTGTAGTAAGGAGTGGTTCTTGGGCTCTTGGCTCAAGTTAATACTAGTATCTTTCCTCAATCTGATCCAATTTGGACAGTCGTATAGACAACTCTGGAGTAAATGTTAACGCAATATAGGGTAGCCCGCTGCACTAAGCTCCCGCTATGCACGGGTTCGGGGAAGCACCGGGTCACAACGGTCTATTATACGCAACCTTACCCTGCATTTCTGCAAGAGTCTGTTTCCACGGCTCAAACCCGTGACCTCTTGGTTACATGGCAACGACTTTACCGGTTACGCCAAGACTCCCCTTATTACAGCCTTTTTGCCTCCTCTTGCCAGTGTCGGCAACTGAGACAGTAAGAACATACTTAAGCATATAAATGATCTTAAGCAAAAAGGATCTGATGGTGTTTGTTGTATTCATTTCAGGAAGAAGGATTCATTTCTGTGAGGCAAAGAAATGCTATCTTCAAGTGATACAAATACAAAATATGGAACATTTACTTTTCTAATTAGTTTTTCTCATGAGGCCATATTTATTTTAATCAGAGATAAAATCAATCAACTAGCACTTGGTCTCAAACTAGTTAGGTAGACATAATGAATTCTCTATATCCATTTTCATTATAGTAGAATCATCTTTATGTTGCCTATCAACATATTGCAACTTTCTTTCTTTATCCGAGTTTGAAACTAATTACACTTTTCACATAAACGAAGTTTCTTCAATACAAAATTAAAAGAAAAATCCTTATATAATATTTTAAGGGCAGGAGCGCTCTTTCCGTTTCACCAGTACTTAAGGGGTGGGGCAACTGGTTAAAACGTCTGGATCTGCATAGTAACCTGTTCACCCAAGCTTATTATTTATAGTTTCTTCTGTCTAAATTTCTCTCTGGGCCGAGGGTCTCTCGGAAACAGCCTCTCTATCCCTTCAGGGTAAGGGTAAGTCTACGTACATTTCTACCCTCCCAAACCCAATAGTGGAATTCTACTGGGTTATGAATTTTCTTTATCCCTTTGTTAAATATTTATCAGATTTAATCAAAAGGCTTATCTTTGTGATGAAATTGAAAGTATTGAGTTAAAGGATCTCTAAAGGTTGGTTCAACATTTAATTAGTCGCCAGAATCTATGCTTTATCTTAGAAAGCAAATGAAACAAGAAAATTATTAAAAGATGGTTATTATCTTCAAGTAATCAAGACATCCAAGAATATTTCCTTTTTGTCCATGTGAAGCAAAGAATGAGTATCATACAGATAGTACTTCTTATATAAAATTACATGTGTGTGTTTAAGTGCTTCATTTTAATTTTCTATCAAAACTCAGAGATTAAGCATTATGTTAAGGAAGTTTGGAACATCAATTTTTGTCCTGAGTTTCCTCTTTCTTGCTTTAGGGAAGGAGGCTTCCATCAAGGCGACAAGTGAGAGCTTTTCAACAAAGAAGAAGGTAGGAGAATTTATTACTACTTTCACAATTTGAATATTCATATGAATTTGTTTAAGGCTTAACTTTTATACATGGGCAACCGGTGCACATAGCATCTCGTATTCACGCAAAGTCCGGAGAGAGAAGGGTCGTCCTCATAGGGTGTGATATAGACAACCTACAATATTAGAGTTTAGTAATATTGTTTTACGCCATTGGTAATTAAGTTACTATTGTTCTAGGCCCTTTACTTTCATTACATCGATGTGGATTCAGGGGCGTAGGAACGTTGCTTGAAATGGTGTCATGTGACACTGCTTCGTCAATTTTTTATTTATTTATAATCTGCATGTATAAAAATAAAATTAAAATGTTGGGTATAAATATAAAAATGACATTGTTTGTCATTACAGTAATTTATTCATTTGTTAACTTTTTCAAATATTGACACTGCTTATGAAAATTCCCGCATACGCCGCTGTGTGGATTTCGCCAATTTTTTTTTTTAATAATCTGCATGTATAAAAACAAAAAAAAATTGGGTATAAATATAAAAATGACACTGTTTTTCATTACAGTAATTATTTCATCTGTTAGCTTATTCAAATATTGACACTGCTTATGAAAATTCCCGCATACGCCACTGTATGGATTGCCACGTGAATTAACAATTGAACTTTTTCAGACATTCATAATTCGTGTTCTAATACAACAACTTTGCTTCGAACATAGGAGTAACAAATTTGTAGCAAGCATGATTTTGTAACATGAAAGATATACAGATTAAATAATATGTTATAACATGTTAAATTACACTGAAAATGCAAAAGTAATTCTGTCATACTGTTACTGTATATAACTTAAACGCCCAAAACAAATATCCCGTACATCATCACTTTTTACTTTACGGAATCCGTAACATAGTAGTGTTGCAAATTTTTGGTAAGAGGGGAAACCCACAGCCGCTACAACCTCTGCCATAGTCTATGCCCTTCGAGTGAGCACTTTGTTCGCACCGTGTAATAGCTTGCAAACCACACAGGGGATGTAAACCGCACTAGGCTAGCCCTGTGCGACAGGCTCAACCCAGAAGGCATTGAGGAGGTATTCGATCCTCCAAACCAATTGGGCAACCCCGAGGGGTTAGTAATGTTGCAAATTACGAAGTTGGTTTTGACTGAAAATATATTGTTGTCCTGATAATTGCAGGAGAAATGTACCTATTTTGTGACAATAGAGACAACATGTACAAAGGGTGCAGAAACCTCAAACCATGTAAGCCTAAGGTTTGGTGATGAAAATTACAATGACATTTTAGTGCACCATTTGAATTCCAAGCATTTGAGAAGGCTTGATCCATTGGAGCCACAAGTTCTTGATGATATTCCCAGAAAACCATTTCAAGCTTGTATTACAGATCAGTTTCAAGTCACTGCTCAATGTGTTGAATCACCAATTTGCTATCTTTACCTTAAATTGGCTGGAAATGATGACTGGCGTCCTGGTTTTGCTCAAGTTCAAGTACTAGAAGGGCCTCATTTTAGCTCAAATACATTCTATTTTCGACGATATTTGCCTCGTCGAGTATGGCACGGATTGAACTTGTGTGAAACACAGGTCACACCTTTTGGAGTAAAGCTTAAGAGAAATTTATTTGGAAACAAAGCTCCATAAGCCTCTGTCCTGTACAGCAGCGGCTTAATTAGCATACGCAAGATCTTGTGTAACTGTGTAAGTGGTACATGTTCTAAGATTTTACTTTTTAAAATAAAAGACTATGCAAACAATTTTTTTTGAGAAAAAGATCTTGCATCCAAACTATTGAAAGAATCAACAGCAATCCCACAAGCAGAGTTTGGGGAAGGTAGTGTTTACGCAGATTTTATCCTTACTTTGAGAGCAAAGAGACTGTTTCCGACTGACCCCAGACTCAACGAAAAATGAAAACGATAGCAGTAGCAACAAGCAGTACAACAACAAGATAATAAAATAACAAGCAGAATGATCAATAATAGGCTAACTACTAATACTACTGGTAAGGGAAAAGAATCAATTAAACTATTGAAAGAATCAATTAAACAAAATTTAAAAACTAAAAAAGAGCCGCTAATAGTCACAGATTCGAGCCGTGGAAGCAACACACCTTTTGGGGTGTGACCCTTCCCCGGACTCTACATGAATACGAGATGCTGTATACACCGTGCTGCTTTTTGTAACCAAAAACAACTGATTTATCATCTACGGGATCTCAAGGGAACCAAAACAACTGATAAATTATCTCTACTGCCTCCTAAAAATGCTTTCAGAATGAGATCTTTGGCCAATACTGATGGATCTGAATAGTCCTCTACTTCATTTAGAAAATCACAAACTTTTTGTGGACTTAAACTTTCAAATATTCCATCAGATGACACCACCAAAAACTCATCTTTTGAATTTAATTTTTATCCAATCAGTCACCTCTGGAGTAGCTATAATTCCATATTTTTTCAAAGGAACATCACCAATAGCTCGAGTCATAGGAAAATGAACATTGAGCAAAGGAACATCATTCATCGTCCGACTGAATATACCTCCAGACGCTTCAATTCTAGCCCTCTCGTCTAACCTTAGCACGTTATGATCTCTTGTCAATTCCTTAACGAGATCACCTTTTTGAGAGCAAATAAATGCCTTTGAATCGCCAACATTAGCAACTAAAACATGATTGTTATATATAAGAGCAACAACTGCAGTAGATCCTGAATAAAGTTCATGTTGGATGGCAATCTTGGAAAATTTTGCATCTATTTCCTCAATGGTTTTTACTAAAGAGGATTTTAAAAAGTCCATAAATTCTTCATGACTATGGTAATTCTTAAGGTGAAACTTAAACTTTTCTAAAAAAGGTTTTGATGCCATTTCACTAGCATATTCTCCAATATGACCATCAAATACTGCTACAACACCAATACTTACCTCTTTGCGCCCCAGAAAAGGAATTTTAAGATCAAGATCGCATGTTATTCGATCTTGTTGATATTGTCTTCTCCCTTTGTTTGAGTCAAAGTGACAAACTTTAGTTGGAATTGGCTTTGTTGCTTGTTGAACAATTTTTTCTTCAGGTTTAGGTACCTTAAGGTTCATAAAAATTCCAATGAGGCAGGCAATAAAAATTATAATACTCAACATCTTCCAAGATCCTACTTGTTGTTTCTTGTTTGTCGGGCCATCTCTATGAAGGAGATCAGGACAATATTGGAGATCAATGGCGGACTCAGGATTTTAAGGTCGTAATAAAATATAAATGCACAACTATTTCAACACGAAAGTAAGAAGTGCACAAAATATGGATATAGAACACTAAGCCAAAAAAATCTCAAGAAAAAAGGAGAGGCAAGAACCCTAAAGAGGATTTCAAAATTCAATATTGACATGATAGTCGCATCAATTAGAAGACAGAAAAGCATGCCCCAGAATCTCTAAACATCATGAAAAAGATTAGAGCTTTAAATAAATAACATATCTTTGATTAACATAGAAGAGCCAGCTACTCACAGCAGGTCAGGATAGGTGATGCCCTGTTGAATACTCCAGGATAGTAGGAGTGTGGTATCAGAAATTGATTATTCTTATGCTCTTATCCTGCTTCTCTTACTCTTTGCCGACCCTTTTTTCCCAACCTCACTAGTCTTCTTTCCATCTTTCAAAGACAACTTACTCGCACTTTTCAACTTCTTGGCCTTCTTCTCATCATTCAACTCACTCAGAACATCACCATTTTTCAACTTTTTCACTTTCTTCTCAGCATCCTTGTCAGTTTTCCTCTTCTTTGCTTTCTCAACTCCATCATCCTCGATATCTTCATCACTGTTGTCCTCTTCTACATCATTGCCAACATTTTCTGCGATATTACCATCATCATCATCATCACTCTCCAATTCATCTACACCAGTGTCAAAGTCCATATACCTGACTTCATGAATCCTCCCTTTATTCTTCTTCCCTTTCTTTTCACTCTCCTTAACCTCAACCAAACCACCACTCACTTCTTCTTCGGGTTGTTTCTCCTTAAGCCCCACAATCTTGAGCTTGATATCAGGCAAAGATTGATACAATGGCAATGCAAGAGAATCAGAAAGCCTCAAGTGCAAGCTTCTCACACCACCCCATTTCTTGGGAACCACCTGAACAACACCCTTTATTGCTTCCACCACATTCTCCACAATCTGCTCACTCTCCATTGAAACCTTACCAACCCTCATCACACAACAAGTCCCAGTCCTCAAGTAAAACAGCCCGGACCCACATGCCCTCTCCACTTGCTCCTTCCAATTCTTGTGTGTCAAATCCAATGGCAAAGGCAACTTCTTTTTCTTGAAAAATTGCTTCCCTAAAAGCTTAGGAAGCAAATGAACAATACTCCTATCGACCAAGAAAAGGTCGTAAGAATCACAAAGCTTTCTTTTTGCTTCAAACGGTTTGTAGTTAGTTTTAAGCTTCGAGACCTTAATGACTTTGGTGACGGGTATGTTTTGGGATTTGATCAACTTTTTCGCGGCGTCCGAAGTGAGTTTGGAATTGGGTCTGTCGTCGATGATGAGGCAGAGCTCGGAGGAGCAAGGGTCGTGAATAGGGTTAGGGAAAGGGATTCTGAAAGCGTTGGTACGAGGCTTTGGTGGGATTTTCTTGAGAGTCAGGTTGAGGTAGATGAAGTCATCTTGTGGGAGCAGTTGGGCTTTCTGGATTTTGGACTGGGATTCTTTCCATTTGAGGAGGGCGCTCACTGCCTTCTCTATGGTGGCACCGCCGACCTTGGCGCTGGAGGCTGGCGGAGACTCCATTAGGGTTTTTGGGGTAAGGAGACGATGCTGTCTATACTGTTTTCCTTTTCTCTACTGTAACTAATAACCCAATATCTTGATTTTGTCACTTGTATTTATTTGTTATGGTCAATATTAAAGAATACTCAGTATATAATATTGTGATTAGTCTTATTTGAGTATATTAAATTATATTATTTTAATAAAATTCTTACAACTATTTTATTTTTCATCTCAAATTCGAATAACTTTTATCCTTCTATATTTTTACATAATTTTTTTTTCTTGTTCTTTGCTTATAGTTAATACATTATTTATTACTTAATATTTTTATACCGTAATGTGATCTTTTATAAGATTATAAATTGATTTACCGTCTTACTTATTACCCTATTAATAATCATCAATAAATATAAATTTTTTTATTCTTAAAAATTAATATATTTTTACACTATTATCCTCTTACTCCAAAATCTTTCATCTTTTAAATCTATCAATATATTTTTGAGTATTATTTAATAATTTAATTTATATATTTTACTTAAATTTTGAAATATAAATATCATCACACTATCTACAGTTTCCTCTTTATACATACTCTTCCCAATTAAAAAATTTAATTAACATTTTATACAAATTTGTTGACCTATACTAAAAATAATATCACTTTATATTTTACATATAACTTTGAATTAGTCTAAAAATTAATACATATTTTGCTTTATAATGTTTCAAATCTATTGAATATTTTTGTAATAATTTTTTTATTACGTGTGTAGGCATATAAATTTTATTAAAATTAATTCCATAAAAGAATTTGGATTATATTTTAAA
>ML266790.1:5539-20141 GCA_005239495.1 Nicotiana undulata
AAAAAAAAGAATATTTTTAATATATATCAGTTTTATTTTATTGTTTTTATTTTTCTGTTTAAAGGTTCAAAATTTTACAAGTTCCAAAGTTATGAGTTCGAAGGTTTATGTTTTTGAAAGTTTACAATTTTAGAAATTATAACGGGTTCGAAATTTTGCGGTTTCGAAATTTTAGTAGTTCAGAAGTTTATGAAATTTGTGGGTTCGGAAGGTTGTTGGTTCGAAAGTTTAAGGTTTTATGTTTACTATATCTAAATATGAATACTCTTGAGAAGTCAACATTTCCTTGATTTACGTACCAAACACCGAAAATGAATAAGAATACTACTTGTTTTCTTGAAAAATATTTTTAGAAAACATTGTTCGTTATACCAAACACACCCTTAGTTTTTGCTTATGATTTTCTCTGATGTGACATCAACCTAACATTTTCATTCCACTGATTTTTTTTTGCATAATTTGCAAGAATTTTTGCTAATCTATGAGAGCGAAAGAGAAGGGATAGAAGAAGAAATACAAGGAGAGAAAGGCGGAGGAAAGTCCAAATAAGTGAGTAGTTTTTTATGAAAGAGAATATGTAAGAGAGTAGGGGTTTGCATTCGATTTATCGATTCGATTTTGACCCTTATCGATAATTACTTATCGATTATCGATTTGTACATATGCTTATCGTTATCGTTTCAACAAGGTTTCAATCTTTTTCGATTTCAATTTATCGTTTTGGGGCTTATCGATTCGGTAATCGATTACACCAATAAGAAAATTTGCGTAATTTCACAGAAAGTATATCGCTATAAACACGCCTAACTAATATGAACAAAAAGAAGCTAAAATAAGACGAAGCATATATGATGACTACAGAAGAATACGCAAATAAAAAAATACTTGTTTCTACATCAAAGAAAAAAGGGTACCTGAAGAGAGGTCAATGACAGAGAGACAAAGTCTCTTGAAATGGATACGGAGGTGAAATCTGCTGATGCTTGAAATTGTAACAAAGGCACAGAGAGAGAGAGAGAGGGAGAAACGTACTATTAAAGTCGCCGGAGTACGCCAGAGTACGCTGGAGTTCGTCGGAGTTCCTTTTCTCTGGTGGGTTTGGAGTTCGCTGGAGAGAGGGAGAAAGGTAAAAGCAGCGCTGAAGAATGGGTAGAGGAAATAATAAGGTTAGGGACTTAGGGTAAAGGAAAGGTATTATAGAATAAGTGTATATTTGTCTTTTTAGTATATCTTATAGGTTTATCGATAAACCGATATCCGAAGAGGACAAAGAAATCGAAATCGATAGCTCTATAAGAAAAAATTTGAAATCGAAATCGATAAACGGATATCGATAAATCGATAATAAATAATCGATTTGATTTATCGATAAACCGATTCGAATGCACACCCCTATAAGAGAGTAGATTTTTTTTAGTATTTGGCTATATAATGTCAATTTGTGGGTCTATCTTTGCCAAACCTAATCTAAGGCTAAAAAATTAACAATTCATGTTATGTGTTATTATAGGATGCTAATTTTTCATTTCCTTTAGCTGTAATTTTTCATTTTGGGACACCAAGCACGATTATCCACTCGTTCTAGCATCGAGAATTATCTCCATTTTTTTTTGGATTTATTTTAAATATAACCAGTTAGATGCGTGGCTATTGGGTATTCTTATTTTTTTTTCTCACTCGGTATTCGATACTCGCATCAGTGGCAGCTCAACGATATTGGTGGCCTAAAGTCAAAGCTCAATAAGAATGCCTTAAATTTATTTAATAAAATCTATTTTTTTCTATTTTGTTTTTTCTAACGATGATACACCGACCATCTTGTATGCACATTGTTCATTCATTCATTCATTTATTCATTTATCTTCTAGCTCTCACCATTTCAAAATATTTGATACCTCTTCTTACTAAGGCTTAGATATATTTTATAAGAGATATGTACTGATGATTAAGATAATATTTTTATAAATTCTCATAATCCAATAGTTTCAATTTATACCACAAAATAAATGCCAGTAAGATTTCATACATATTTAAAATAATTCAAGTCTATCTCGAAGTGACAAATGGATTGATCCACTCTTTACAAAAAATAATCAACTCTAAAGGGTATTATAAGAAATTTCATTTTTAATTATCGTATCGTCATCAAGTTATTTATTTTTATATATCTTATATTTATTATAAAACTCAAATTATTTATATGAATAATTTCTATCACATTCCTAAAGAAAAAAAACTATAAAATCTAGTATTTTTTTATTAATAATTTTATAACATATAATAATATATGATTTGAAAATTTGGGGCCTTCAATTCCCGGGGACCCTAAAGAAATTGCTTTAGTGGCTTCCTGATGTCACCCAAACTCACACCCATTGATTGGAATTGTACGGCGGTCGGTGCAATTATAAATACCCAACACGAGTCGAGGTCGATTCCACAGAGAATTTTATGTGTGATTAGTATATACCTAGTCTAGTGTATGGTGTGCCCAAGATTACACTTTCACATATTTAGTTGTTTCTTTTCTACTTCTAATTTGTATGCTAATGCTTGTAATTATAAAGCTAAGAGACAGTGTTTTTGGTTTTGTTGTTTTTTAGGTTATAAAGATCTAGGGTTGTAACTTCCGCCAAGTAGGTTACCTAACGAATAGAGAGATTTAGGGCATGTTTGGTTGATCGGGATATAATATAGCAATCACACGCGATTACTCACTCTATACCTCTCGGTAATTCAAGTGATTTTACCCAATTTGGCTTTCTCAAGTCCAAATGCTTATGTCACGAAACAAGTGATAAATGCTCAAGTCTGGTCTTACTATCTCTAGATTTGACCCTTTAATTGGGGCTATCAATTTGTTGTTCACCCCAATTTCTTGTTAGCCAAGTTTTCCTGGATCTAGTCTCTCTTTCTCAAGTAGAAACTAAGTCAATTAGGCATGAATCGATGTTTGCAACCATCAATTCTCACATTCAGCAAGAACTAAGCCAAATATCATATACCCAATCATAAATAAGCCATAAATCAATCATCCATTAAGTACCCATACTAAGGTTGGGTCAAAACTCTAGATAAGGGTTTAGCTACTCATGGAAAATGAAGAAATAAAATAAGAAACTAAGATAAAATTCATAATAGATGATTAAGGGAAGAAAATCTAATGTTAAAATGTTAAACTATTACAAAGTTACCCAATACAGTAAAGAAAAATGGCTATCTATTCTCGGGTGCACCAAACTTAACCTAAAAATGACAAAAAGATCTATTTATACCCAACTAAAATAATCGGACAAATTACCCTTGGTGAGGTTATGCGGCCGCACAATTCTATGTGCGGTCCCAGTTTGAAGCTGACTTGACAGGGTGGCCTTCTGCGGCCGCATAAATTTGGGGTGTGGCCGCACTTCCTCTGATTGTGCGGACCGCACATTTTTTAGTGGGGCCACACTCTTGATCTTGGGTTAGAACTGGGAGCCTTCTGCGGATCACACATATATGAGTGCGGCCGCACTTATAGCATTCTGCGTCCGCACAATAATAGTGCGGTCCATACATCTTCAGGATCCCAAAACACAGCTCTCTGATTCTTGTCTTCTGTGGCCGCATAATAATTGTGTGATCCGCACCCTGTGAAGAAATTTTGTCAGTGGCTCTTTAGATTTTGCGGCCGCACATAGTATTGTGCGGTCCACACTTTGGTCCTTTTTGTCTTATTTTGGTCCTTGTCTAATTTACTCCTCTTTGAATAATTTTTATTTCTTTGGCTCGTTTCCCAATATTACTTCAAGAACGCACATCTCATTAGTTCTCGGAAATACCTTTAAGATTTTTTTAAGCTAAAACATAAGTAAAAAAGAGCAAATAAACAGTCAATATCTCTATTTATCACTTCCCCTAGAGCCTGCACTGACTCACATTAGAACCCTCAACTCTCTATCATACTTGTTCAATACATGTTATTTTGAGGATAGCTCAATTTTCTGTGCAAAGTCCAAGTTCATCTATGTTATTTTGAGGTTAACTCTATTTTCATATCTAATATGTGGGTTATCGATCCACACTATATTAACTCAAATTTTTAGTGGGGAGGTCTATCACAATAGCTTGCTATTAGGGCCTTTAAGTATCGTTTTTGCTTGGCGCGCGCCCCACCAAAAAAAATAAAGAAAAACAATCATCCATGTTATTTTGAGTTTCTTGTAAAATATCAAAGACATATTTTTCTTTGAATAAAAACAATCTCATTTAGATTTTTTCAGAAATTAATATGAATGTTCTCCAAAAACTTATCCAGATGGAAGATTTTCCTTGCCCTGATTTTTTTCCGGCAACTTTTACAGAGGCAGATCTAGGATTTCTAGTATATGGGTGCACTATTAAGTAAAAGGAGGAACAAATATATTAAATGAGAATTGATCCTTATTCTGCTTGGTAATTAACTCAGCCTTTAACCAAGTGCACCATTCAACAATCTTTGAGCATGGGTGCCAACAGTTAATATTATATCAATTTTAAAAAATATGTACATAAAATATTTAATTTTACGGAAAGATCATAAATTTACGTGCTCCATATTTTTGCCTATGAATCCGTCCTTAGAACGTTTATTTAGAAACAACCTCATGCAAATGTTTGTGTATCTATAAGGAATGATTGAGTGGGAGAATGCTCATGTTTAAGTACCCATCATATGCATTGTTACATCTTAAGTGGGAGAATGCTCTACACTAATCCTTTATTACGCATGGTATCCATTTATACTTTTACAAGACCAGTTATCATGAGATGAGAGTGATTACGAAAATACAAATAATTTAATAACCTAAATAGGTGCACACTCTACCGAATTAAAAATAGTTGGCTGATATATAATATATGTATAATTCATATATATTATATGTATAACCAAATATAACAATGAATATCTATGTATATCGGCTAAGAAAAGTAAATGGTGAATCCAATCAGCTATTTATGTAAAGATCCCAATATGAAGAATTATCATGATCCTTCGCCTTGGGCATTTTAGTTCATGGTCTTCTCTTCCGGCTTTTCGTATCACAAGAAGGTGCCACTGAAACTTAAGGGTAAGTTCTACAGAGTGGTGGTCGGACCAACGATGTTGTATGGGGCTGAGTGTTGGCCAGTCAAGATCGCTCATATCTAGAAGATGAACGTAGCTGAGATGAAGATGTTGAGATGGATGTGTGAGCACACCAGGTTAGATAGGATCAGAATGAGGTCATTCACGACAAGGTGGGTGTGGCCCCTATTGATGACAAGATGCGGGAAGCGCGATTTAGGTGGTTTGATCATGTGAGGAGGAGGGTACAAACGCCCTGGTGAGGAGGTGTGAGATGTTAACATTGGAGGGCCTACGAAGAGGTGGAGGTAGGCCAAAAAGAGGTGGGGAGAGGTGATTAGGCAAGACATGACGCAACTTTAGCTGACCGAGGACATGACCCTTGATAGAAAGGCGTGGAGGTCGAGGATTAAGGTAGTAGAGTAGGTAGTCTAGAATATTCATAACAGTAGTATTGGCACGCAGCCTCGCTTTTTGTTGGTGGTAGATTTATATGACTAATCGTTGTTTTCTTTCATTGTTGATCTCCTTACTGTCATGTTGTTTTTATTTTTCTTTTATCTGGCTTTTTGGTAGTGTCCCTTCTTGTCTATATTTTCATCCATTTGGTGGTTATACTTTCCCGAGCCGAGAGTCTATTGGAAACAACTTTTCTATCCTCGCAAGATAGGGATAAGGCCTGCGTATACACCACCCTCTCCAGACCCAACGGTGGGATAATACTGGATATGTTGTTGTTCGGCTTCTCTTCGTGTTGGATCTACAAATTCCATTCAAACTAGGTTCATTAGGCCAATATATCAGTTAGACCATCCAACTCTGCTGCGGCTATCAGGAATGGGCGATAGCCTATGACTAAAAGCGCCAACTATCTATGAATGACCAGGATCGGAATGCCAATCGACGAGATGAGCCTACGAAAGATTTAAAGTTCAGACTATGATGACTGGCATCCTCACTTACGCAACGAAATTGAGTTGATGGAGTAGCCAGTGCCCTTGAGTTATTCTCTTCGGTATCGCCTTCTCTCATCGTTAAAGGCGCCGCAAGGCACTCGACTAGAAGGAGTGGATGTTAGGCACGCAGGGAAGACTCTGACTATGCGCTGGCACTAGCCCTGGGCATGGATTCTTCTTTGATTGAAGGAACGGGACAGAAGAGAACCAGAACCATATCCTTCACACATTCAGTATGATCTTATCTACGCTATTGCCCGATCATAGATGTACTGTATTAGATTAGTTATCCGTCTCCCCTGCCCTGTTAGAACAGTCTGGTCTGTAACAACACACCACTATTTGAATATAGGGGACTTTACATAACTATCACAGTTTAAAAGAAATATAACAAATTCTTAGCATGAAATTCAATATTACAGATATGGCAGGAAAATATTTATATTTGTAGCACACGGTTCCCTTAAAATAAGAATATTAATTATTAATCCCTAAACATAAGCAATTTGAATGGAAAATTAATAATTATTTGTACAAAAATCATGTCTTCTTTTTTCTCTTTATTGATTAGCTTTCCTTATTTTTCTTCGTCTTCTTAGTTTTGTTTTCTGTCGAATCTAATATATTTTTTAAATTTATTCCGTTCGTTTTGTTTTTAATTATCTTTCTTAAGTTTTTCTCTTACTTCTTTCTTCCTTTCTTAATATAAAGATCTTACTTCGATAATAATATACGTTAATATATACCATACGTATATATAAAAATATACTTTGAATTAACACATATAAAATATATAAAACATATACATAAAAAATACATCTTCAATTAAGATGACACTTAGACATGTGAAATATATATAAAAGATATGTCTTAAATTTAATTAAGGTTATATATATATATATATATAGGCACTTGACATATAAAATATATTTGAAATATACATTAAAAATACTATTTAAAATAAGATGGCACTTCACAAATAAATATACAAAAATTATATACATAAAATATATTTTGAATTAAAGTGATACTTGATATACAAAGTATAAAAGATGTATAAATAAATACATCTTGATTTAGGTGGCATTCAGATATGCATCAAATTTTCAGAATATGGAGTGAAGAAGATGAATGTTGTAAAGGGAGAATGGAAATGGACAAAAATAAATATTTCCCGTGATTAAAAAAGTATCAAGCGTGTAAAAAACTATAGCAGGGGGCAGTATTATTGAGAAAAACTTATTACATAGAGTGTTTGTTCATAGATTTTCTTTCAAAACCTTGCAATAATATTTGAAAAATTATTACAAAATGTGCCAAGAACTTACCTAACTTTAATGTTTTCTTGATTTAACATATAACTCAACCAATTGCCCATCGTAACCCTCTGTAGATTACAAAAGAGAAAATCCAAAATAACCAACGAGGAACTGAGGGTAGAGTACTATCACGACGAAATGAAATAGCAATTAAAAATCATTTAGTACGAAATGAAATGCTAACTCATCAGCCTCAACCAATTTCTATTAAATACTGGGATAACAGTGGGAAACCGTTTCACCGTACATCAATAACGTACCTTTCCCAACAATAATCTTCCCAACATCGATAATAAAAATAATAAAACTTGAATGCGGAAAGGAGGAACATAAAAATCATAAGGTAACGTAAACTTTCAAAAACCGGGGTGTCACAATCTCACGGACTAGCTACTGGAATACTAAATACAAGTCTGGAATGAAAATACAACACTGTCTTGAAAATAGGGAGAAAGACAATGAAGCGGTAAAGGAAAGAAGCCTCGGGATCCACGAACGCCAGTGTATACCTCGAAGCTCTGACGTGGACTGAAGGTATCTCCCTCAGAACGCTCCACGGGGTCCGATGGCAGGGTCTGCACAACACAAGGAAGTGCAGTGTAGTATCAGTACAACCGACCCCATGTACTGAGTAAGTGCCAAGCCTAACCCCGGCCGAAGTAGTGACGAGGCTAGACTTAGCATAATACGATCACCTGTCCTAGTCTAAGCAGATATATGAACAAGAAATAACAGATAAGGGAAAAACAGGTATGGTCAAATAGAAGAGATATGGGAGCAACAGGGGAAAAGTATTAACGGGGCAGCAATAATATTGGAACTTAAACGATAAAATAAGATATGTGTTCATACTGGGAATACAAGAAAAATAACATCTAATTCACAACAGTACAGTGAGAATGCGGCTGGAAAGTAAAAGTAGAAACCGAAGAAAAACAACATTCAGTATACGGGAATCAATCAAATAACAGAGCACGGCATGTCCCCTCGTGCGTAATCTCAAATAACCAATCGGCACGGCATGTCCCCTCGTGCATATATAACAATATCACAACATCACAACACGGCATGTCCCCTCGTGTGTATATAATAAATATCAATCGGCACGGCATGTCCCCTCGTGCATATATAACAATATCAACACTCGGCACGGCATGTCCCCTCGTGCATAACAATAACATCACCCCTCTTCCTTACCAGAACAGTATAAATATCAATGGCAAGGAAATTTCAATATAATAGAAATGCAAGACAATAATGCTCAACGAGGGGGTACATATCAATATTAAACACACAATTGCCCGGCAAGGGTCTCAGCTATACCAATCTCAACAGAGTATCTTTGACAACAAATATTCATCCTCAACAACAATTTACGTCTCATTCTTTCACCACAACCAACAACATACTATTACAAATAATGGCAATTTCATAATATAAAAGACATGGAAGAAAAGCTACGATTACTATCATGTTAGACTCACGGTCATGCTAGACTCTCATCACATAGGTACTCGTCACTCTACCTATGCAACGAACATGATTAACAAGTAAACACGTAGCAAACAATACCTATTCCCTCACCGAAGTTAGGCAAGTCACTTACCTCGGGTCCAAAATAGAGCGATCAACCCCCTAACAATGCCTTTCCTGTATAATCCGGCTCCGAAACGATATTATCTAGACATATTCAACTCAAGTATATCAATAATGACTCAATAACTGAAACCCATAGCCTAACTACCCATTTCTAATCATTCTTCCTAAATTCCAAAATTTGACCCCGGGCCCACATGGTCGAAACTCGAGGTTCGGACCAAACCCGATCACCCATTTCCCCACGATTAAGAATATACAATTTGTTTCAAGATTCGACCCCAAATTGGGGTTGAATCACCCAAAAATCCCAAAAACCCTACTCTACCTAAAATCCCTAATTCCTACTTTGATTCCATGTTTTTAGCCCTAGATTCTAGTGATTGATGAAGGAAAATGGTAGAGATTAGAGTTAGGATCACTTACCCAAGTTGCTATGGAAGAAAACTCGCTTGAGGATCGCCTATGGGGTCTTGGAGAGGAAGAAGATGGTGAAAAAGTGATAATCCCGTAATAGTATTCTGTTTTTGACTAAGGAATTAACTGGGCGATTTTCTTCATCGCGATCGCAAGAAGAGGGCTGCGATCGCGGAGAGTCTGGTCCTAACTCACTGTGATCGCAGAAGAGGAGTTGCGATCGCGGAGCATAGCTTAGCTGACCCTATGCGATCACAGGAAGAGGTTTGCGACCGCGGAACACTAGGACGTCACACAATGCGATCGCGGGTCGAAGGAATGCGATCGCAGAAGGGACCTGGACAGACCTTTGCAATCGCGGAGCAAGGGCTACGATCGCAGAGAAGAAAACACCAGACACCAGAAACCTGCAACATCACACCAGATTTTCTAACTTGAAACCATCCCGTTAGCCACCCGAAACTCACCCGAGCCCTCGGGACTCAAAACAAAAAATACACACGACTCCCGAAACATCATACGAACTTGTTCAAGCTTTTAAATGATAAGAATATCAAAAAAATCATCGAATTAAACCTCTAAATCCAATTAATCAAACTTAAGAACTTTAAGATTCTAGAATTCACTTCAATACGCCGAACCGGCCTAAACTGCTCGGAACGACTTCAAACTTTACAGATAAGTTATAAATGACACCACGGAACTATTCACGGTCTCGGAATCTCATTCGGACCTCGGGAACATAACACTATTTTCCAAGCCACATTTAAAATTCTTTAAAACCTCAATGTCTCATTTTGATTCGAAACCACTCAATTCACGCTCGTTTTACACCAAACTTTACAGATAAGACCAATAATATATATTAAACCTGTTCCGGGTTCCGGAACCACGATACGGACCCGGTAACATGATTTTCACATAATTATTCATTTTCAAAATCCTTTATTATTTCATAAAATAGTTTTCTTTAAAAATTCATTTCTCGGGCTTGGGACCTTGGAATTCGATTCCGAGCATATGCCCAAGTCCCATATTTTCCTACGGACCCTCCGGGACCGTCGAATCACGGGTCCGGGTCCGTTTACCAGAAATGTTGACCAAAGTCAACTATATTCATTTATTAATTATCAAAACTCATTTTCATCAAATTTTCACATAATAGCTTCCCGGCTACACGCCCGGGCTGCGCACGCATATCGAGGTGAGACTAACGGAGGCTCTCGGAGCCTCGGAACACAGATATAGCTTAAATTACATAAGATGACCTTTTGGGTCATCACAATCTCCACCTCTAAAACAAACGTTCGTCCTCGAACGGACATAGAGAAATACCTGAGTCTGAGAATAGATGGGGATAACGACTCCTCATATCGGACTCGGACTCCCATGTAGCTGCCTCGGCAGGCTGACCCCTCCACTGAACACGGACCGAAGGATAACTCTTCGACCTCAACTGTCGAACCTGCCTATCTAGTATGGCTACTGGCTCCTCCTCATAAGTCAGATCCTTGTCCAATTGGACACCGCTGAAATCAAAAACATGAGACGGATCTGCAATATATCTCCGGAGCATATATACATGAAAAATTGGATGCACTGCTGATAAATGCGGTGGCAAGGAAAGTCTGTAGGCCACCTCTCCTACTTTATCTAAAATTTCAAATGGACCAATATACCTAGGGCTCAACTTGCCCTTCTTCCCGAACCTCATCACGCCTTTCATAGGCGACACTCGGAGGAACACCTGGTCTCCTACCATAAAAGCCAAATCTCGAACTCTACGATCTGCATAGCTCTTTTGCCTGGACTGAGCTGTACGAAGCCTATCCTGAATAATCTTCACTTTATCCAAGGCATCCTGGACTAACTCGGAACCCAACAACCTAGCCTCTCCGGGCTCGAACCATCCGACTGGAGACAGACATCGCCTACCATACAACGCCTCATACGGAGCCATCTGAATGCTCGACTAGTAACTATTATTGTAGGCAAACTCTGCTAACGGTAAGAACTGATCCCATGAACCATCGAAATCAATAACACATGCCCACAACATATCCTCCAAAATCTGAATAGTGCGTTCGGACTGTCCGTCCGTCTGAGGATAAAATGCTGTACTCAACTCAATCTATATGCCCAACTCTCGCTAGAATACTCTCCAGAAATGGGAGGTAAACTGAGTACCTCGGTCTGATATCATAGATAGGGGCACACCGTGCAATCTGACGATCTCTCTCATATAAATCTGAGCTAACTTCTCCGCTGAAGATGAAACTGCCACCGGAATGAAATGTGCTGACTTGGTCAGCCTATCCACCACAACCCATACTGCATCAACCATCCTCTGAGTCCGTGGAAGTCCAACTACAAAATCCATCGTGATACGCTCCCACTTCCACTCGGGAAGCTGAATCTGCTGCATCAAACCACCTGGTCTCTGGTGCTCATATTTAACCTGCTGACAATTCAAGCACCGAGCTACATAGGCCACAATATCCTTCTTCATTCTACGCCACCAATAATGCTGTCGCAAGTCCTGGTACATCTTCGCGGCGCCCGGATGAATGGAATACCTGGAACTGTGGGCCTCCTGCAATATTAACTCACGAAGGCCATCAACATCAGGAACACATATACGTCCCTGCAATCTCAAAACTCCCTCAGCATCAACTGTGACCTGCTTGGCACGTCCGTGCCGAACCGCATCTCTAAGAGCACATAAATGACGATCATCATACTGCCTGGCGCGAATGCGATCATATAATGAAGAACGAGCGACGGTATGGGCCAAAACACTGCCACCCTCAGAAACCTCCAATCTGACAAATCGATTGGCTAACGCCTGAACATCTAGAGCCATAGGTCGCTCTCCAATTGATAAGTAAGCCAAACTACCCATGCTGACTGATTTCCGGCTCAAAGCATTGGCCACCACATTGGCTTTTCCTGGATGATAGAGGATAGTAATATCATAATCTTTCAGCAACTCTAACCATCTCCTCTGCCTCATATTCAACTCCTTTTGCTTAAACAAGTATTGCAAACTCTTATGATCAGTGAACACCTCACACGGTACCCCATACAAATAGTGCCTCCAAATCTTCAAGGCATGAACAATAGCTGCAAGTTCCAGATCATGGACTGGATAGTTCTTCTCATGAATCTTCAACTGGCGAGATGCGTAGGCTATAACCTTGCCCTCCTGCATCAATACCGCACCAAGTCCTACCCGCGAAGCATCACAATACACGGTATAAGAACCTGAACCTGTGGGTAGTACCAACACTGGTGCTGTGGTCAATGCTGTCTTGAGCTTCTGAAAGCTCGCCTCACACTCCTCAGACCATCTGAACTGAGCACTCTTCTGCGTCAACTTGGTCATAGGGGCTGCTATAGATTAAAACCCCTCCAGGAACCGGCGATAATATCCTGCTAGGCCCAAGAAACTCCGAATCTCTATGGCTGAAGTGGGCCTAGGCCAATCTCGAACTGCTGAAACTTTCTTCGGATCCACCTGAATACCTTCTGCCGATACAACGTGGCCCAAGAATGCCACGGAACTCAACCAGAATTCACACTTAGAATATTTGACATACAACTGACTATCCTTCAGAGTCTGAAGGACGACTTGAAGGTGCTACTCATGCTCCTCTCGGCTGCGAGAGTATATCAAAATATCATCTATAAACACGATCACGAATGAATCCAAATAAGGCCTGAATACCCGATTCATCAACTCCATAAAAGCAGCGGGGGCATTAGTCAACCCAAACGACATGACCAAAAACTCATAGTGCCCATAACGAGTGCGAAAAGCTGTCTTGGGCACATCAGATGCCCTAATCCTCAGCTGATGATAACCAGACCTCAAGTCTATCTTTGAGAACACCGTAGCACCCTGAAGCTGATCAAATAAGTCATCAATCCTCGGCAAAGGATACTTGTTCTTGACCGTAACCTTATTCAATTGCCGGTAATCAATACACATCCTCATTGAGCCGTCTTTCTTCTTTACGAACAACACTGGAGCACCCCAAGGAGAAACACTAGGCCTAATGAAGCCTTTATCCAACAAATCCTGCAATTGTTCCTTTAAATCCTTCAACTCTGGAGGAGCCATACGATACAGGGGAATAGAAATGGGTTAAGTGCCCTCAACTAGCTCAATACAGAAATCAATGTCCCTGTTGGGTGGCATACCCGGCAGATCAGCAGGGAATACCTCTGGAAATTTACGAACCACGGGCATAGACTCCATAGGAGGAACCTCAGCACTAGAATCACGAACATAGGCCAAACACCCCTTCTCGACCATGCGCCGAGCCTTCATATAAGAGATAACTCTGCCCGAGGAATGACTAGGAGTCCCTCTCCACTCTAAACGAGGTACTACTGGCAAGGCTAATGTCACTGTCTTGGCATGACAGTCCAAGATAGCATGATAGGGAGATAGCCAATCCATACCCAAGATCACGTCAAAATCAACCATGTCCAAAAGCAAAAGATCTACCCGAGTCTCCAATTCCCCAATAGCAACTATACATCCCCGATAAACACGATCAACCACGATAGAATCACCCACCGGGGTAGACACATATACAGCAGAACTCAAAGAATCATGAGGCATGCTCAAATAATGTGCGAAATATGAAGACACGTATGAATTAGTAGATCCTGGATCAAATAGTACCGATGCCTCACGGCTGCATACTGAAACCGTACCTGTGATAACTGCATCAGAAGCCTCAGCATCTGGACGAGCAGGAAATGCATAACACCGAGGCTGAGCCCCTCCAACCGGAACATCCCTGGATCTACCTGCTGCCACTTGGCCTCTACCCCTCGCGGCCTGTGCTCCACCTCTATAAACCTGACCACCACCTCTGGTACCTCGACCACCACCTCTAGCTGGATGAGGGGGCAAGGGTGCACTAGGTGCGGGAACCATAGCACGTGAACCCTGATACTGGGATCCACTGGAACCTCTGGGGAAAAACCTGGAGATGTGCCCCGAACCACCACATGAATAGCAAGTCTTCGGCAGTTGCGGAGGTGGACTAGAAAACTGACCCTGTCGACCCTGATATCCACCCTGGAAACTCTGGAGCGGCTGAGCGCTGATAGGTGCTGATGGTGCACGCTATGATACCTGAAGAGTGGATTGATAAGGTCTGGGAGGATGACCTCCGCTGAAAGAACCACGACCTCCAGAAGAGGATCCACTG